>JAAAKO020057790.1:0-10511 GCA_010015015.2 Bolitophila cinerea | reverse complement strand
ATTATCGGTTTTGTTGTCAGACGTTTTTCCGTTTTATTCAAAATTTACTTTTTGTTGGTTACGATGTTTTGCCGGTAGGTATCGATATATTCCTTAATTTTGTAAAGCCCTAATTTATTGGTGTATGGCCGTAAGCGCCAATGTTAAATCCGCTAAAAGTAACCGCCATTGCTTTTTATTTACTGGCGTAACAAATAATAATTAAAAACTATCATTACTTGGTTTATTTCCTACGCCATACTTCTACCAAATTGTTCTGAATTGGTTTGCCGGAGAATGATTGTCCTTTTAATTCTGCTCACCAAAATCCGACCCCTACTTATAAGTAATCTCCTGTACGTTGATCCACGATAAGTGCCTATTAACAGAGTAACATCCCACAACGTCAGTCAGCACTATGCACGCATATTAGCGTGTATCGAAAAAAATAAAGAAAACTTCAAATAACGTAGAAAATAAATTATAATATTTTGATTTTAAAATATATCTCAAATACTGTAATACTTTAATAATTGCATAAAAAGCTACACTTTATTTTATTAAGAATTTTAATATTTATACATGTGTAAAGCTCACGTTTATAATAAAACTGAAAATACATAGTTAATATTAAAACAAAGAATATTTTTTTAGCAAGTTTGAATGGAAAATAGAAATAGATTTTTATTTTATTATTTATTTATATATTAGTTATTGCTTCCCGCCACAAGCTGCAGCTTAACTTGATAAGCTATTGCTTCCTGTCACTAGTTTTACCGAAGCTCTAACAAAGCTGATTTGTTTTTATAATATGCAGCTCGATTGATTTCGTAATACTAAAAAGATTCAAAAAGCGTAAATCCCAAAAGCGTGCAGGACCCAAATTATGAATAGCAGTGTAATTTCAAACGTCTTTGGGTCTTGCACACTTTTGGCCTTACATACTTTGGGCCATGTAAACTTTGGGTCTTACACACTTTGGGTCTTGCAAATTTTGGGCTTACGCTTTTTGGGCCATGCAAACCATGCGCTTTGGGTTCTGAACTTTTGGGCCTTACACTCTTTGGGTCTTGCATACTTTGGGTGATAAATTTATGGGTCTTACGTGCTGCCCCGATATATTTGCTGCCATCGATAAAAATCGCTAATTTTCTGAAAAATGGTTGTCTCTGAATGCCAATAGATTACATAGATTTTGTATAAATTTAACAATCTTTTTTAAAAGCCTATGTTTTTTATATAAAAGCTCTATTAATATAATGTTTTGTCAATACATGTAATTGACCCGACTACACCCGATAGTACATGTATACCTCACTCAAAGGTGCCTCTCCACTTTTATTCATAGAGCAATATTCGTTGGGCAACTTGGTCAACTGCAATGAAAACGGCTGGGAAGCGTTGGCAACAAGAATGCCATACACATAGTAGAGATGCAGTTTTAACACAAACATCTCTGTGTCGATAGCTTTGCGGGCAACGCATTGCCATCTTTTCTGCGTTGTAGTGCTGGAAGGCAATTTCTATGTTCGTTGCACAACGAAGATTATGAATTCTCACCTTATAATTTAAAAAAGCGAGTGGCAACCCGTTGTTTAATTTGCGTTGCCAAAATCGAAAAATTCGTTGGCGAATGCCTTTTTGTCCACTTACGCAACCGCAGTGGAATCGCCAAATGTGCGTTGCACTCGATGGGAACGATTGCTGTCGATTGTTATCCTGTTTGTCAACTATTGGAGAGGCACATTAACGGACATCAGCTGATAATGATGTTAATGGGAAGGAGGTGGCGTCTCAAAGAGAAGGGTCTAGCACACTGAGTGTGCTCATCGCTCTATAACCCGTATTTTAGAGTCGGTCGACCTCCGGGAAACTCATAATAATGGATTATGCTTCAAATCTGACATTACACCAAAAAAAATGAAGAGAGCAAAAAATTTCCCATACCGGGAATCGAACCCGGGCCTTCTGGGTGAAAGCCAGATATCCTAGCCACTAGACCATATGGGATATGTTTAAAGATAGATCGGTGTCGCTGGAATGACGCTAACACTAGGTTTTAGGTATACCTATTTTAAACGAGGCTGCATACTCTATAATGTCTATATAATATAGCCGCTACCTGCAGCAGTTGTGGTGTATATAAATAGATCGAGACTAGAATAGAGTCCTATTGTAAAATCGTTTTTCTATGATGTGATTTTTTGTGTAGGAATAATACTTAATAATACCTTAAATTAAAAATTAAAAATAAATATTTTTTTAATTAAAATAGACACAAAAAATTTATACGGTTTATTATAAATTCTAATGAGTATTGTTTAAAACCAGTGCTGCAATGACGTAACAAAATAACGAAATACCAAAAATATTTTAGAGAAATAAATAACAAAACCCAGTATTAATGTAGGAGAGTATCGTTAATGTGTAACGTAACGAAATACAGTATCGTTATTTCGTTACATTACGATTGAGAACATTTTTATTGGAACAACACTTTTGAGTGTATAATTATAAGTAATACTTAAATTTAAATGTACTAAAACTATTTTTTCTGCCCTTTTCTGAAAAAACCGTAACGTTTTTTCGTAATTTACGCGTATGAGTACGTGGCAGAATTCTGAAAAAATATTAAACTAAAAAAGCATAAATTTCAAAAATTAGTATTCTTTAAAGTTTAGAACTATATCACTGAAAACCATTTCTCTGAAAACTCAAAAATTGCATATCTCTAAAAAAAAATGAAACTTAAAATGAATTAGAAAATCACTAAAAAATCGTAATACTGGTACAATAAATATAACGTAAAATTGTTATTTTAAAAACCATATTACAGAAAGTGGTGTTTCTCTTAAACGTACAATTCATAAATTCGTAACACTGAGTGTTCAAAACTCTGAAAAAACATATTCTGTAACATAAAAAATAATAATAATAAATTTTTATTTTATTTATTATTTTTTTAGTGGAGTCTTAGCGGGTTGCCCATTGGTGTAGAATGTAGAGATGTTGCTAGGTTTCATTTATCTTATCTTTTTCAAATGTATTAGTACTGATTCCTGGCCATTAGTTTAAATTACTTATTTCCTGTAATCCCAGAATGACCTCAATCCCATAACACGCAAAACAAGTATGGAAAAAGTTATATTCTTCGAAGCTCATTCCAGCAGTTACTATCGGCTTAGTTATATTAATAGAAGTGATGTACTGAGAAGGCTTTTCTGGCACTCTCGTATGAATAATGAATCCTAACTTCCTGCCGTCAAAAACAGATCATTTTGATTAAATTAGTCAGAATGCAGAGATACGGTCCTTCCAAAGGCACAGGAGTGATCTATATACGTAAAGCTTCCAACAATCAGTTAGCTGGATTTAACAAGCCCTAGGCGGATATATGGTCTACAATGCAATAATGATATATGGAGGCATATTAAAGACGGTTTTCTTTACTTGGATGGCGAATCACTAATAAATAGGCGGTTTCTCCGTCAAATCGAACAGATTTTGTCTGTCTGGTGTGTGATCATACAAAAAAATTCCGACAGAAAGAAACAGACGGAGAACAGAAAAATCAGATGGTTTTTCCGTTATATGTGATCACTAGGGCAACCAAAAATGAGCGCTAAAAATAGATAAACTTCAAATTTCTACATTATAACAGATAATTATAATACGAACAAGTACATTTATTACTACTTTAAGTTTGTACTTAATCTTTTTTTTTTTTAATAAATAACAAACATTTTCTAAAATTATAAAAATGAAAAAAATGCCTGATATTTGAACAGAATACGATAAAGAAAACTTCTTTTTACATCATTGAATGTAATTGGAGAGTATTTGAGAGTTTGAGAGTTTGTATATTTGTTAACAACACAATCGTTTCCAGATTTAAATTTAGCTTGTTTCTGCTTGTTTATTTATAAAAAAATTGAATATGCACTAAAAATGAGCATTTGTTTTAAAATAAGATGAAATATGCAAAATAAGCAAAAATAAGCATTTATATTAAAATAAGCTAAAATGCCCTAACAAATAGGTCTTAAATTGATTGAATTTGTATGAAACGTATTTCCGCTTTACTTATCTGACGATACGGTTTCCAAACATTAAGAAGCTAGAGCTTCCTTTTGGTTGCTCTAGTGATCACTTTAAAACCGTCGGGTAGGAGAAACCGTGATATTTGTACATTAAAAACCCTTTTAAAAACCGTACTGAGAGGTTTTTAAAAGGGTTTTTATTGTACATTCATTTTGTAAAATAAATTTATGACCAAACAAAAAAGCTGAGGTAGACATTTCTAATATTTTTTCTATAGATATATAGTTTATGGGTTGAGCTTAATGCATGAGCTGGCTCGTAAGTTTTGTTTTAAACTTGCTATTTAAAACAATATAAATATAACAATATATATTTCTATATTATTTTATTTTTGTTTGGTTTTGTAATTGAAAGTACTGAACGCACTCTTTTTCCGTTTGATTTGAGTACTTCAATGTACAGTTTTAGTATAGTTTTTTGCTTATTTTTTGCTAATTTTTTGGCAGGAGTTTTTTCGGATAACTGATAAAATTAATTAAAATGCTTAAAGTCGATACATTCTTTGGCTGATAACTTGGTTAGCAGGGTAGGTCGATTGAATGTGAGTTTGTACACGAAATATTTTTTACCCTTGGGGCACAAAAGTTGTTAAATAAAAAAATATTGCAGCAATTATATTTTTTTGTTTTTCAAAAAAAGTCTATGAAATGCGCTTAATTTAAAATTATCTAAATTAGGAACAAATAAATTTAACTGAAATATCTCGGATGATTCTTTCTTTTGAGGTGGTAATTTTTAATTACTTATTGATAGCTATTCTGTAAAAATAAATTGGAATTCCTATGAAGCCATTTGAGGATAATTTAGTAGCCTAGGAAAAAAAATTGTTAACATCAGATGTAACATAACTTTCTCACCAAATGAAAAAGTTTAGGTGGGCATTTCTTTTTATTTATTGATGGATATTCAGTAAACTAAATTTGAAAGTCCTACGAAGCCATTTGAAATATCTGTAGCGGAGTTTGCCTGACAAGGAAACAAAAATACCAAAAATCCGTCTCTTAATGAGTATTTTAATATTTAATTATTACGACTGTATTTCTGGACGATTACTTTTAAAGTGACTTTTACTATTAAAATAAAATTCATCCATCATTTATCATTCATCATACATATGATTGCTTTGCTTGGACGAAACGTAGAAAACCGCTCCAAACAAGAATGGTGATAACATAATATTATTGTCATAAGATATACACAAATGTAGGTAGAAAAAGCAAGTGCATTAACACTAAATCGAACCTTCCGGTTATATACATACGCTCTATTTATTAAATCCATCTTCAAGAAGCACACGTAAAAAGTACTTTGTTTTCATGAGAAAAGGTGAGATGAGCACCTTCTAGACACATCCTAACAGCCCGTAACCCGGATATACCTCGTCCATGTCAAGTGCGTGTGCGTTTACGCAATAATTAAAACAATTATCATTTTTATGTGAGAAGAAGGTAAATACTTTAATGTGGTGCTCGCACAGGTGAAAACAATCTGTGTATAGGTTGAATCATTAACGTGTATTATAAGTACATATATTATATACTAATAGGTATAAAGAAACGGAAACCTTCATAACGGATTAAAGAACATGTGCTTGATGTTCTTTTTGTATATATGTATATTGTATATGTATTTATAAGCAAACCGTATTCGCAAAACCAGAATGACAGTCGTGAGTAGCGTAATACTAATTAAGAGAGCGTGCAGATTCTTCTTGGGCTTTTACTCTGGAGACAAAAAAGGCGACGGAGACATTCTTTAAGAACATCACATCCAAAACCGGCTATTCATCGAATGATGATATAATTCTATATAGATTCAGGAGAGCACGAAGTAAATGCGCTCTAATTTATTGGCTCTTGTCACAATTAACCGTACACTAGAATCGTTTAAAAGACATAAATAAATACTATATTTTTCTATATAGGTATAATACTAGCTTAATATGAGGATTAAAAGCGTTTGAGAATATCTCAAACGAAATTCTATATATAATATCGATAGAGTAAAACGTCAAACGTGCACGCGCGCCAATAATTTATTCAATTTTTGCGCGAGCACCACACTGTGCGCAATTTTACCGTTAATAAATATCTTCTATATATATAATAAAATATATACTTATACATATATACTTATGATATGCTTTCAAAGATATTATTCTCGGCCGACCCAACGACGACCATAAACACTGTGTCTGATGCATTGTATGTACCTACAGGAATTGTATGCACGCGCGCGCGCACTCGCCCATCTTATTTGCCCGTTTCGTAATTTTGCAAGAAAAGCGGAGTGTGCGCGTTTTATGTGTGTGTGTGTGCATTGGGCAACACCGCGATCTTATGAATAGCGAAATAAACATCTGGCATTATATGTATTATGACACTAAATGCCGGCTTCTTTGGATGTAATTGACTGGAGACCGCTGTGCCGATATTTTATTGGGAAGAGAACTTGGAAGCGTTTCTGTGCGTGGATATAAACATCAGCATTGTATAGAATATAGAGGATAAATATATACACGTACACATTCTTGGAATGTTTGCCTACATTTTATCGTGGATATTTATATTAAAGTTGTCCAGTGTGTATTTTAGTCCGATTGTGCTACTTGGGTAGCGCTAATTAAATCTGTTTTTTTGAAATTTTACGTAAATAACGTTTATTAGTTTTGGTGCCAGAACCCCAGAGGGCTAATATAAGTTTTATGGAGATATTCTCTATTTCAGAGATACGTATTTTGTATTTATTCTATGTTTACGATATGTATTTTTTTACTTTTGAGACTTCTAGAGAGTAATGTATTGAATTATTCTAATCTAAACATCGAATTGCTTGGTTATGATCATTCTTTTTCATTTCCTCAATCAAAATGCTTTCAATTGAAACAGGTTTGATAAATAAAACAAATTCTATTTTTTTCATTGTTTTAAAAATAAAGAAATAATATAAAATAAAATCTAGATTTTTTAAATTGTCATTTATGTAAAATAATAATAAAATAAGCCCAACTTTTATTATTTTTTTAATTTGTAATGATGTTCACTTGGGGTATTGTAATCTCTTGTGGCCCAGGAGGTCACTCATATTTAAATAGTAATTATTGTGAAATATAACCTAATTTTAATTATAAAAAAACCTTTCCTAACAAATGTTTTTCGTGATATTTTTTATTGTAAATATCTAAATATCTCCAATTTTATAAATAGAAGGAAATAATAGGTAGGGTTTGAAAAATTAGAAGTGAAAATATCAACATGTTCATAGAAAATAGATTTGTTGTTACTACAAAAAATAGGTGTATTTAACAAAAAATTCAATGACTTTGGCCAACAATTCATTCGTCAATAATACTATTCGATTTGTTGATTCCAATAATTTTTTTTTTTTTTATTTTTTTTTTATTTAAAATTTTTGTTTGTAGCCAAAAAATATACAAAAGAACAAGAGAGAATTTTGAGACGTTCAAACTCATAGAATATTCATGACACAACTGAACTTAATTTTACCAAAATCTTGTAACAAAACCAGTGTTTTACAAACTTTATTGTTATATCTACAATTTTTTGTATTAAAAAACCAATGATTATTTTATTTTGTACAACATACAAGAAATTGCAATATTTACCAAAATTTGAACTATCAAAACAGTAAAGTTTGAAATAATTAAATTGGTAAAATAAAAAAAATTGTAAATCGTATAAATTACAAAATTCAATAGTATTTTACAAAATTGATTGTATAAATAATATAATTTAAATAATACACGCATTTAGGTGAATATAAAAAATACCAAATTTTTAGATTTTTAATATTCATACAATTTTTTTTAACTATTTACAAACAATAAAATTTGTTATTTGTAACATATACACATTTTGGTTAAAATAACCCATCTATATTTAAATATAAGTTTTGTAATTGAATTCAAAAATTAGAAATGACATTTTGTAATATCTTCAAATTTATATTTGTAAACTTAATTTGAAATCAACAAATTAATTTTCTTATATTGTCAAAATTTTACAAATATCGTAAATTAAATATTAACATTAACATTTAACACAAAACAATAATATTTATTTTCTAAAAAAAAAGTTATATGAACTAAATTTATTGTCAATATTACAAATATCAATTAAGTAAAATAAATAAATATGCAAATAAAAATATTTGTATGTTTAAATAAATACCTATCACTTGGAATTAAACGATCTATGCCTGACAAGGAAAACAATCTATTTTTTGCTGTAGAAACGTTTATATATTTAAGTGATAAAAATATATGTATTTAATGAAAATTCGCAAAGCTTTAAATTTTAATTTAAATCATGATTTTAAGTGATAATTACTAACAAATTTTCAAACAAAATTTACTATAAGAATAAAAATATTTGTATATAGATTAGTTTGAAAAAATTGAAACAATTACATTTTTAGCTTGTTTTATACAATTTTGATTTACGGCCGTATTTTTCACTTGTTTTAAATTGCGTGTTTTACACAATAAACACGACAAAATAAAAACAAAAAAAATAAAACAGGCCACTCAACTTTCACTGGTTTTACGTGTTTTAAGCAAACGGTTTTATCGTGTTTTAAATCGTGCACTAATCAAAATTTAAAACATACGTAATGTCAAAATGATAAAATTTAGAACGGTTGACAGCGTTTTTTGCTGATAAGTTCCGCGGTACACTTTATCCAAACTCTCTGGATGAATGGAGGAATGTTTTCGAAGTGTATATACCCTAAGTGCTGGACCTACCTCTTATGATCACTCACAATACATTTATTTTCAATTTAATTGTATCCAATAAAGTGTGATAAAAAGAGTGAAAATATCGAAATCAATTTAAAACGTATGTAAAGCCTACGAAACCCGTGTTTTATTTTCAACGTGTTTTTTTTTGGTTTTAAAATTATTTTAAAATTAAACCAGTAAAAGTAGCTGATCAAGTAGTTTTTTTTCAATCTAAAATTAAATCTAACGAGTGAAAAATACGGCCGTTAATGTTTTTTTATTACATTTATTACTCTGATTTAGAATCAGTTTTTGATTTTAATGATTATAATTTAATATAAAAGTATCCTCACTAAAATCTAATTATATGTGATTGATGATGATTATGAGGGGGTGGGCGGCCAAAACGGCCCGTTGTACCAAAACACGTTTTTAAGAGATGGTCGCAATCCATCAATATAAGAGGGAGGGAGGCGTTGGATTTTATCACGGAAAATCTTGTGGGAGTGAAACACTCTCCATTTTTGATGGTTATGTTAGGGGCACTCGGCGAGAAAATGAACCAATGATTTGATTTCCTCGCACATGTTACAGGTCCGGCTTTCGGAAAATCCCATTCTATGCAGGTGCTTATTAAGTATACAGTGTCTGGTTAAGATTCCGCTCACTAGGCAAGGTCCCTGCGCTTAAATTTTACTTCCAAACCGTAGACGAAGATTGCATATACTTATGTCTGAAAGACCAAAGCGTATATCCCAAGGGACATGGATAATAGACATATGTAATGCTTTGGAGCTACTATTGTGCATACCAGCACCTGAGTTACTCGTTTATAGAGAGCCCTTGGTATAGAACCGACTCGCATCCGTTGGGGGGAAGCCCATTAGTGATCCATTCCTCCCTGGTTTGAATTATTACTTTAAACTCCTCCAGTTGGATGCGCGATCTATAGGCCTTACTTATAACATACATTAAAAGTTAGCCTTTGCGCCACCGACCTGGCTCAAGCTTAAATAAAGAAGTGAAGAGGTCGTAGGTTCAAAAGCATTTCCAAAGTGGATGTCAGAACTCTAGCAATCGAAATGCCGATAGTGATTCTTCTTCAGCTTTATTTCTTAGAAATATGAGATATCATAAAACACCATGTACATGTAAAGCAGTATCCTTAGTTGTTGATTTTTACGCTAAACTTAAATAAAATATTTAAATTGTATCTTTTTTAATTGTATTTTTTTCTTTGATAAATTGTAAAATCTAAATAAAAATAACCAATGAATTTCACATTCTTCCTTGCCATGTGAACCAGAGATTGGTCCTTTTTTAAACTATATATTATAAAATTTACAATTAATGTAATGTAGTAATTAATAATGTAGATACGAAAATGAGATTGAATTTGTAATATCGCAACATAAAATTTTGATACATTTGCAAAAGGTCGAAATTTGTTGCTAATATGGCTTTTTGTGTATTTTTAACCATAAAATAGTCTAAATCTGATATCTAAAAACACAGTAATTTTATAAAATAATTATTTTAGTCGAAATCAATATATAAACTTTATTTCATTATTTTATTGTTTTACAACCCCTTTAAAAATGTCTTACCCAAAATTCAACAAAAAATATTATTAGACATGGCTACTTTTTGAAATGCAACCAATTTTAACAAATCTCTCTACATAAATATA
>JAAAKO020057779.1:0-10511 GCA_010015015.2 Bolitophila cinerea | reverse complement strand
TAAATATTTTCACTGTTGATGAATAATATTTCATATTATTAGTATTTTCAAATAATAATATCATATTTTTTATTGTTTTATATTCTTAAATTATTATATATATTCCTAAATATTTTGAGTATTTGCAAATATTTTCAGTTTTCTCTAATATTTTACGAATATTATTGTTATTGGGATCCGGAAAATAATAGAAAAATAAATTATAAATAAAAATATAATTATTTGTCAACTTCAATAAAATATAATACAAACACACGTTACCTTTCCAACCTCAAACAATATTTGCGGATATTTTCGGTTATTTTTTAGTATAAAAAAAATTAATAAAAACACAAACTCAAACCAATATTACCATTACATACACGATACATATATTTGTTAAAAACACATACATTTAAATTTAATTTCAAAAATTTCTGAAACACAGAAAAAATAATTAATATGTTGAGAAAATGTTGAATCCCTTTTTACAAAATATCAAATGACGCAATATAGCGGATCCTGTTTTGCCAATCTGGTTTATATTTATATCAATCTTGATGACTGAAGTAAGCATTGTTCATGCAAAACGTCAACTTCGTAGGACACACCGTAAGCGAGAGAAGACGAAATGGCTCTTTCGCCCCGTGGCTCTTTCGCCCACTCTACTCTATTTATAATATTTTCAGATATTTGTGATAACCATCATATTTTTCATAAAAACTCAATATTTTAAAAATTCCAAATATAAAATCGTATTTATTTTATTATTTTCTATATTTTAAATATTTCCTATAATGTTTGTGGTATTTTATTTTTTTTTATAATAGTATAGACTGTAGTGGTAGTAAATCTGTAAAAATAAAAATATTGCTTTAATTTGATATTTTGGCTGCCAATATTCTTACTACTGTTAGGCTAACATGCTGAAAAAGCTCAAGTTCTATAGAATGTTTTGCATATACACTAAATTTTGTGGACGGGAATAGCTTAAAAGAAATTATATCCATTAAAAACAATGCCAAATAGAGCACTTCCACATAAAAGTAAAATGAGATGCAAATCTTTTCATAGGCTTCATTTAAATAAAGTTGAAAATGGACGTATTTTTAGTCCAAAGGAATAGAATTTTAACAGTCTCTTGAAGAGCTTTCCAAGGAACTACGTGCCGACGAGAACATATCTGTGTTAAAGTTATTATAATTAAACAATGGATGCTTTCTAGTAAAATAGTGGCAAGTAAACTGCATCCTATACGGATATTTTAAAACTTTGGCAGTATAGCAAAGAAAACCTTAACTATTTTCTTTTTTTTTTATTTCGGAATAATTTTAATTTCTATTTAAAACAAAAAAATATGTTTGTAAAAAAGATACATTTCTTTGCAAACGTAAATTTTATTAACCATGAATAAAATAAATATTAATTTTATATTCCAATTTTTATTCCATTTTTTTTTAAGTTTCGATTCGGTTAATAAAGAACCACTGTTCCGAATTTCAAAATTCGTATAATTTTTTTAAAATAAATCATTATTATAAAATTGTATTAATCTTGAAAACAATTCGTTTACATTTGTTTAAAATCAATAAAAATGATTATAAAATTGTTTTAAAAAAAAAACTAAATAAAAAAAAACAGAAATATTCTAAAATTTTAAAAATCAGGGATTTTGAATGACATTTCAAATTTTTAAATTCATCAACATTTTATCTGCTAGCGTATATTTATCACATAAAAAACAAATGTGCTAAAAATAATTGCAAATTTGATCCACACTAAGCATATTTGTAAAATAAACCATTTCGAACAAAGTAAATTCGACCAGTTCATTGTTTACCGCCCATGTATAAATACTTTGTACATTAGGATGGTCCAAAAATTAAAGTCTTATACAAAAAAACGATAAGGGATATTATATTGTAAAATTTAAATGCAAGCCCTTTTTTATCTTATAAACTTTAATTTAATTTAAATATTTAATATTTATATTGATATATACTAAAAAATTATATGGATAAAAAAAATATTTAAAACCATGAACACGAGTTTAAAAAGTTAAGTGAAAAAAAAACTATTATCTAAAATCATCAAATAAAAATTAAAACATAAACAATGCTTGAATTTTAAATTTACATTATAATACCACTCATCGTTTGTGTTATAATTTTTATTTTTATTTTTGGACCATCCTATTGTACATACATTGTATTCAAGTCTCATTACAACGGTAATTTACAGTAATATATAATTCATTTCATCGAAAATATTTTACGCACAAAGATCAAAACGGCGTTGGGTAAGTGAAATCCAATAAAATATTAACTATCGCATTCCATGTAAATATTTTTTGTTTTAATTATAGATAATATCTTAATTATGAATATAAATTGCACTATTTGTACGGACTCGTTTAAGTCCACGGACAACATATCGGTCACACAATGTGGCCACTTATTTCACAAGAGCTGTCTGGACAAGTGGAACATCAGGTACCATCATAAATTTGTGTATATAAATATATATTGTAACAATATCTTCAACAGATCAGCAACGTGTCCTCAGTGCCGGGCCATTTGCAGTAAAACCATTAAACTAATTCCGAATGAGGCCTCCGACAATTCTGACCATCCCAATATACAACAACTTCAAAATCAGCTAGACCAGGCGCATGGTGCGATTCGTAGGGCAAATGCTCTGATTAATTTAAAAGAGACTCGTATCCGAATGCTTGCCGACCAAACACCATCTCTCTTGGATGCATTCTTAAAGCTAGTTACCAAGAAGACTGAGCTTAGTACCCGAAGCTCTCGTGATACAAACAACATAGTGTATTTAAAGGATTGTCTGGCAAAGGAGTGCAAACAAAAAGATTCCAATACA
Organism: Bolitophila cinerea; assembly: GCA_010015015.2. Taxonomy (NCBI): domain Eukaryota; kingdom Metazoa; phylum Arthropoda; class Insecta; order Diptera; family Mycetophilidae; genus Bolitophila; species Bolitophila cinerea. Next base: position 7,649 of record JAAAKO020057779.1, on the reverse strand, counting down.
GCGGCGCTGAACAACGCCAAAACACATTTGGCAAATATCAAGGACATTCGAGACGTTTTGATTTCAACGCCGACCGGGATAGAGATTATGATGACGCAAATTAAATCACGTCATTGTCTAGCCACAATGGCAGTTCGTCTTACACGAGAGATTAGCAATGTCGATAGCCAAAATGGAGTCGAACGAACCACGATGCAAAATAGTCATGCCAATGTAAAGCAGCTCTTGCAAGATAATAAGTAAGTTTCTTTTTGTTTTCCATTTATTAATTGAGTGTGTCTAATTTTCTTTTTCTATTCTGTTTTTGCAAGTGTTTTGAATAAAAAATACTCGGCTTTGTCTATCAAAAATACTAAGCTTAAGAATGAAGCGGTGAGTTCTTTAATTAACACATATATCGTACTATTTCATTATTTTAATTTTAATTTCGAACATTTAGAAAAACTTAAGCTGCAAGACAAGCTCTCCTGGACCAGCGATGCAGAATTGTTTGATTCGAAATAGTCTACGGGATGGTAGAAAGCATTTGTCTGGCGGTATATCACCGGTTGTTGAATTACGCAAGAATCAGTTACGGCGTTCGGAGTCACTAGGTGTAAGAGTATTTCGTAGAAGCGAATCGGGTAAGTGAAACCCTTTAGTTGCCATTCGGAATCAATCTGTAAAAAAGGGAGTATTTGAACCCGTTACGAGAATTCACAGGATCACCCATTAAGGGGTATTATTAAAAGCTTTAAAAATACTCCCAATTTTCAGTGATTTCCCAGATGTCGCGAAATAATGTGTTGACTTATTAATAATTGTTGCTTTTTTAGAACCTCAGCGCATACGGAGTCCATCCTCGTCTCTTTCGGTTGATCCGAATGCAGGACAGATGTGACTGTCCATGATCATCTTTAATTTGATTTGCAGCTGTCTTGTTTTTATATTATTTATTATCTGTACTATTTATGTTAAATTGTGTTTGATTTTATTTAATTTTTAAGCTCATATTTTAATTTTCTTTTAAACACAAAATGATCTTCAACTACAAATTTGAGTGATTGTAGGCTGTCTATGATATTTTATTATTTTTAATCATGTATATTAGACAATATTATATTTTATTATATTTGTAAGTACAATTAATTCAAATTATCTGTTAATTCAAAAAGTGTCATAAAACCATAATCCACATTTCTATATTATACAAATTCAAATAACATATTTTCTTTTCCCGTTTGTGTCACGTGTGGGCACTCTTAAAAGGACATCAGGCACAATCAATTTTAATTTATACGTGTTGAATAAATGTAATGTATTTAAATGTTTAGAAAGGATTGAAATTTTAGATTTTTGTGTATGTGTATGTTTGTGCTTATTTGCTTAAGGTAGAAACTCAATTCCAAACAACACCCTGGAGCAGACACAATGTCTATATCCCATAAGAGGACCGGTACACGCGTTGTATAAACATTCACAGAGTTATGCTATAGAACGTGTTAAATAACTATAAACATGCGACTTCTTCAAGGGTTCATTCCTAGGTGGGACCCCTTTTGTCGTTACGCTGACCCGTAGAGTCAAGGGTCAATATTATGGCGCGTGGTCGATGCTGTTGGTTTGAAATGTGTTTTTCAGATCATAATTTGTTATTTATTTTGTTTAGTTAGAGAAAATCAAACAAATCAAGTCTTTTTTCGTTGGATTTAAAGTGCCAAACAAATTTGGCACACCTTTTTATGAAGGTCACATGAACCTAAAAAAATACGTATTCATTGGAAAATAAAAACTGGGTTATCAGATCATAAGTCATTCAAAACGCACAATAACATTTTACCGAATGATCTAATTTTCAAATCTTCAAATTTTCTGTAATTTTATTTAATGCTGTTTTTGATGTTTTTATGTGTTTCTATTAATTTAAATTTATTTATTTTCTTCACAAAATTCATGTTAATGATTTCGTCACCCAAACTAAGTCCAAGTTGAGTTAAGAACCGTCCTGCAGTGCAATGCAAATGGCACAAGATCTGCAATCAACGAATACTAACTAGTATATAAAGTCACTGCTAAGTTTATGTGGACTTCGTGAAGGAGCTCGTACAAAAATTTAGTTTGCTGAAATTTGTGTTTTTTGATGAGGCGATAGAAATATGTCAGTAATAGATAGCTACTACTACATAAAGCTACTTTGTGGAGCTGGAATTCAATACTCTAACCGAATGTCCAAAAAATGGGAGCAAAACATCGAAACCTTTCTATCGAAATCTTATTTAAAAAATCTTATGACAAATCCCTGATTTCATTGAAAACAAGAGTAGATACCCCTAAACAATAATTCTAACTAAAATAACAATTTATCGAAAGAACAAAATATTAAATACGTTCGCAGGATAATGAAATGATATCATATTTATTTTCGTTATTTCAATTACAGTTTTTGCGGAAATATCATCAGGACATTTTGTGTTTTCGGGGAATTATCGGTTTGGTGAAATGTGATTTCGAGACATTGGTGGTTTTCAAAGTTAGTTCTAGTTTGTGAATTTTTTTAATTATAATCATCTAAATTTTGCCGTTAAAGAAACCTTTTAAATTCATTTGTCCTGTTTGCTTAAAAGGACTTTTTTAATAGTCCTTTACAATGCAAAAAAGTCCGAAAAGAGATGGCACTGTTAAATAATATTTGAAAAAATTGCATTAATTTAATGATTTTTTGAAAACATTTTTTAATTGTAAAGTGTTCATTTTTGTTTTGGTATATTTTTTTTGTGTATATATTATAATATTACGTACCGATTACAAAATTTTTAAATAATTATTAAATCATTATTATGATTTAATAAATATTTAATGAATATTTATTATTTTTTAATATTTGAAACGGAAATAATAGCATCTATTTATTAAAATAATATTTATTAAATTAATATTAGTTAAATTATTATTATTTTCGATATATAAGGAACACAAATAATAGATTTGGGTAAGAGTTTTTTCTAAAAAAAGTTTATTTATGTAAGAAAATATTTTTACAAGCTTATGAAAAATCCCTTAGGATCGGTTTTAAATACTCGCTCTACATTTTCTCTGAATTTTGTATGAAAAATCATTAAAAATATTGACGAAATGCTCTAAAATAAAATGAAGCATTGCAAACACTTAAAAATCAACAACAAATTATGTTAAAATCCATTCATTTTTAAAGAAAGAAAAAAAAAATTTAATTTGACTAAAGTTTAACTCACAAAAATAAATTGAAAACATTAAACTATATTTCTTAGCTATTTTATAGAAATAAATACCAAATATGTTGTTTAGCCTTTTAATTTATAATTATTATTACTAAATAATATTTTATTGAATCAACTACTTCTCTTGAGGGTTTGTATGAAGAATATAAAACAATTGCTTGATGTTTTGAAAAGCATTTCAAAATAAACCAATATATTATAGATGTAACATTTTATAAGTATTTATAAAAAAAACATATTTTAGAAATATAAACCAACAGAACCAATTGAAAGATTCTACTGGAAATTAATTACAAATGCAAATTTATCCTTTTCTTGCCCTTACAAAAAATACTAAATAATATATTTTTTGTAATAATAAGGCAATATTTCATATATTTTTAATAATAATAATGATATAATTTATCGTTCTTTTGAATGAGCATTCGAAATTCTTTGTACAATGAAGAACATGATGCTTTCTCTATTCTTTTCTTTCTTTTTCTAAATAATTAATAAATATTCCCAAGAAATCATAAGAGTCGGACATAATTTTATATTATATGAATAATTTATATTTTGTTGTGTAGTATAGATTAAAAAATAAATTAATCAATCCATTAGACAGCTCCATAATTATTATCTTTATGATCCATTTTTCTCCAATGAACGAATTGAAACGTCGAAGATGAGCGTGGAGCGTTGATGTGAAATGATTAAAAATCAATCAATCACTGTACAAATATTTTTAATTGGTAACAATAATGTTTTAAATAAGTACAACTGCACAAATGCGAGAATCAGATAAGTAATTGTTTTTTAATAATGTTCCTTTGAAATATATTGTAATATTTATACAATTTCCGTTGCCTAACCAAACAAATAAACGTAAATAATGTACATCGCATTCAAGAAATTCACTAAGTTTCTCATCTCCGACAACAAAACCATTAGACGTTTCATTTAATTGTGCTATACTTGTCTTCTTTTACTCTTTTTATTGCTGCTCACCGTGATCAAAGGGTTATTCATAGCAAACAGCACCAAAAAAAAAAACTGACCTTATTATATCCAAACAACTTTTATTGTCTGCGCGTGGACACCAGTGAATCTATGTATACAGTACACACACAGAAAACAGCAACATAAGCATAATCATAAGCTTTATACAGCACAGCATCTTTATGCGATCGTCCACAAGAGGGTCTTGATTATTTGAATATTGCAAGAATAGAAAAACCTGTTCGAACGAACCGTGTGAACTCGTCGAGATTTCTCTGGCGCACCTTAGCAGAACAGATCGTCTTCTTTACGGCAGAACTTCATCAGTTTAGATTTAACTAGACGAAGGAACAGTAATCGAATATTTGCTACACTCAATATTGCTTAGTAAATAACGCTTAGTTTGTATAGTAGAATTGCACATTTTTAGGATTACGTCACCGTTACCAAAAAGTACTGTGTAAGTAATCACATCATACATTTCGTTATTGTACAGTGGAAAATGATTGTGTAATTGCGAAGGAGTGAATGCGAGTGTTTTTTGTTTGTGCGTGTCTGAAACTAGTGAACCATCATTTGCCGCCAGTGATATGGGTGGGGGCGCATGCAATAAAGAAAACCAAAATCGAGTAACAATCTCGTAACAAGAGAGTAGCCTGTAGGAAAATGCGCGCACACAATCGATGTATTACATTATACAAGCGGAAAACAACGCAACGCGCGCACATGTGGCTGTGGAAAATTGATATTCGCCGAAAAAACGTATTCGCGCCGCGCGCGTTTGTTTCACAAAAGACCTGAGGATGACGATGTGAGCTCCACGTGCATCCCCTCCAACACGTTGGTTCAAATGGTTTTTTGTGTTTATTTTCGGTGCACCCCTAAATATACGTTCGATGTACTTTTCTCTATATGTGTGTTTCGATCGGGTTTGCGACCACATTCGGACACCAATGCCGCTACACACACACACACACACACATACACATATCGACAAAAACATTACCAATTAGTCGAATAGTATTATCCGCTGTGGGCTATGTGTGTGTATGTGTGTGTGTATGTGTTTTCAGTGCATTGTGCGAATGTGTGTGTGCCATTATTGTGGGGAGAAGATGCAGGATCCAAAAATGTGTGTATAGTTTCAAATTTGCTTCAACTCTTTATCACGTTTTTTGTTGTTGTATTACATATGGGGTACACCCGCACACAGAAAACACACATATAGAGGAAAACTCGCGCTGTATTGATATATTGGTATATGTGTGTGTGTGTGCACAAACTGCGGATGCATTTATTCACGCAGCGCCAAGCGCACACACACAAAGCGTTCGTCGGGAATCCACTTTTTGAAAACAAAATGCAAATGCATCCAAAAACCTACTCTCGCTCCCAACAGTGAAGTCGCCACCCGTGTCCTCCCACCTGCGCGCACAGGATTTTATACATGAGCGGCAAATGTGTGTATGTGTACGCGCAGTCACGTCTGCTGTGTATGCTTTAGGCGCACGAAGCGTCGCGCGTCAGCCGAGTCACAACAACGGGGCAACAAATGCATTGCGGGTGGCTGCGCTACTCCATCATCCCCAAAATATCGCAGGCCTGTCGAGCTGACATTTTTGTTATTCGGCTTTTATTTATATCTTTTGTCTGTTGTTTATGGTGAACGCACGTCAGGCAGCAGCGGTGGCGGCGGCGGCAGTGGCTGCTGGGGCTAGGGTGAAGGCATACACAAAACATCACTTAAGCATCAGGAATTTAAAGGGTTGGAGCTGTGCACAGTGCACAGTTTTGAATCATGCAAAAACATAAAAAATATGTGATTGCACGCAGGAGAGAATCAACAAGCTATTACCCGTGTATAGCGTAACTTTTATAAACATTTTGGAAAATCCTTGAAAATCCTTGAAAATCCTCGAAAATCCCTGTGAATGAGACTCTATATACACTTGTCACCACACTCGTCGATTTCAATTGCACGAAATACGAATGCGCGAGGACTGAAAAAATGCAGTGTTTCGCGTGATGTACCATAAATTCGGAGATTACTACAAATCAATCAAAGCCTTCGAGTTTCCGCGGCTCGCTGAAAGATGCCTGCCAGACGCAGACATCCAGACGCACCTTCTTTCCGTTCGATATATACAGTGGAATGAGAAATGCGATTCTGGGTGTGTGTTTGTTTGTATAATATGCATTTACCCCCACAAACCCACAAACCCACAACCCCCCGCGACCGACAGGCGGACAGGCGACACCGTATATACAACAATGCATTTAATAAATCAAAGGCTGTGCATGCAACGCATCACGCAGGACAAACGCGCGTTTATCTGCAGCCCAAACAAAAATGAATTATTTGCCGAGAGGAAAAATATCACTCGAATTTTCCCGAAAAATGCATCAAAAGTCTAGTGGATGCAATTGCGTTCAATTATATGCTTTTGTGCATACATGCGCGCGGACGAGCGAGTGCATTCGAGTCGAGCCTCAGCGGCTCAGCACGAATCTACACAATATTATTAAACGTGTGTGTGTGTGGGTGTGGGGTGGGTGTATGCGGACGAGTGTGAGAGTGTGCGTTACGTTTTATGTAGATAAAATGCGGGACTGGAACTAGTCGTGTGTGTGTGTGTGTGTGTGTGTGTGTGTGTGTGTTTGTGTGTGTGCAACTGACAGTTAGCCCGGATATCTCACGCCGAAGCAAATGCGCCACCCACAATCAGCCCATACCATTCTGATGAAAATCCCAGTACCGGTGCATATAAACAAAAAAAACTCGGTGAAATGCAGCATACGGAAAAATGAGCCCATTGTGTGTGAAAAAATTTCTAAAATTTCAGAATGGATTTTTGAGATTGATTTGTATGACGACGGAAACAAGGCTTTATAATTTTTATGCTAATGTAGTGACGTTGTGATTTTTTTAGCAATCCCAATCGCATGTCGGCATATAAAGGGTGTTCAAAAAATATTTTAATTTTTCTTTTCATTTGGTACAAAACACCTAAAACACCTTGAAAAAAGAAGTTCTATATACAATGTTCTCAACGGCCTTGTAAATTGATAATTTTTCCTTTTTTAAGTTTTTTGTAGTTTTTTTTAGTTTATTCTTCAAGAGATTATTTAACAAGTATAACAACTGACAATTTAGACAGTTGATCAATCAAAATATTTCAAGAATTATTGCCTTTTACCTAACATCACAAAAGTCATTGATTTTTTTTCTTTATCAGGTGTCAGGTGTCAATGAAAGTCTCAACAGTTAAAAAATAACTATTTAATATAAATCAAATATACATACTTATTAAAAAACTTGAAATATATAATAAAATTCTATAAAATATATATAAAACTATGTATTATATAAACGTTTTTTTTACTTGTGTTTCTCGTGTTCGTATGTAGACGATTTGCATGAGAATAGTATTG
>JAAAKO020057768.1:0-10511 GCA_010015015.2 Bolitophila cinerea | reverse complement strand
CGCCGTTTTTAACAAAACAACAAAACCCAATCAACAGAATAATGTCTATAATTTAACATCCATTTGAATTGCCGCTCAATTCTTAAATAGTGCGGTAATGCAAAGTGCGTTTAAAGGTATAACAATGGTGTATTGGCGTAAAAACTGTATGTATCTACAACAAAAATAAATCGAACTTCTGAGATTCGCGCTTATGGACCTCGCACCTTATGTGTTTCGCGCTTATGATCTTTTGCGCTTAAAATTTATTACGTTTCGCGCTTATAAACCTAGCGTTAGAAACCATTTACCATCCAAATGCACCCAATAATTTTAAAAATGTAACCAAATGCAAAACAATAACAAAATAATAAATGTGCTCCAAACCAAAAAAATGTTTTTTTTTACAATTTAAGCAGATTTTAAATTATGCGACTTTTATAAAATAATTATCATTCAATTTATACAAATGTACTCTAGTAATTATGTTATTATGTTATGTAATATTATTTTTAATTATGTCCTTTTTTATCCAAACCACCTGAATAAACTCAACCTGAATAAAGCCTGACTAATTTGTATGAATTCGTTTTTATTCAGCTTATTATTAGCCTGAATATTCTGCCAAAACAGGCATTATTCAGCTCTTATTTTGCTTCTGGCTTATACAGCTTAAATGTTTCTTTCTTGAAATTTACTTGAATTTTAAACTACATTTGTTTATAATTTAATTTCTATAGATATAGAGACGAATTTGCACACATTTGCAAGGATTCCGAACCTGATTCGGAGCCTGAAGCTATTGATGTACCCAGAACCATATACGAAGATACACTTTATCTATTAATATTTTAAATGATTTTTTTTTCCTGTGAAAAACGTGTCCCCATGTCCCCCGGATCTTTTTTACAACAAAACTTTTTTATTTAATTTTTTTCTAGCATGGAGAATCCATATAACTAAAATTGTCCCACAGCAATTGATTCACCTTAATCGGCCATAAATTCCAATCCAATAGATTATTATTAAAATCGTCTGGCGGGCTATTCTCGAATAGATCTGTTTTATTTAGGTATACCTAAATCAACAATTTAGGTGTGATATCAAACCTAATTTTAATATTTAAAATTTCATACCTAAACTCAGGTAACATTTTTGAACCTAAATTTAGGTGTGCCATGAAGCCATCCTAAATAGATTTCGGTACGATGTTTTCATGTATTTTTTGAAATCATTTCGTTCCTAAATATAGGTATGAAATCGTAAGAACTATAGCCCTCCTGTCAGCACTGAGCCAGACCTGTACCTGTAAGTGCATCCCACGCTCTGTGAGAAATACCAGGAAATCAAAATCGCATATTGCACTTAGGCACACATTGTCCAATGTCCATACACTTTAATAAACCTGACATTTAGCATGCGCATGTTAAAAATAAAAACTAAACTAATGGCTATGACTAATTCCATCGCGGCATAGGAACTTTATTTGTTATCGAACCGCGACGTAATAGAATTCACCATAACGGCCGAGCGCTGCGCCGCCGCCGCGCTGCCACCGAGGCGCATAGCGTCGTGATTGTTTGCATAGCGAAACCATCATATACTTTATATTTTAGCTGCAGTCACACAAATCAAACAATTTTATTATCTAACATTCAATGAATTTAGCGCACAGTAGATATACTTTATATATATAATAATATAGTAAATCATCAAATGGTCGACGGCAAAAAAACACCAAGAGACATCCGCGATCCACAAATGAATCACACGATTGCCCGCAAAACCATTGCATTTATGTATTTACGCTATTACGTTTATGTTGTATACTGTATAATAGCATAAATAGCGGTTTCCTTCATTACATTATACACATTACTAAAACTGACACAAAACGCTCATTCGTTTTTCCATGAAACTATAATATTATATATATAGTAACATATATGTATATTCCTTCAGCTTCCGTCTTAAGCTTTTGCACGAAACTATATACTTACATTGAATATTAATGAGAATATTGTACCTATATAATATATAAGTATTATGTAGGAATGAATGAATATATGAATTGTGACAACCGCCGTTACCACCAATGGTACTGGTACTTAACTGGTATACGAGTATACTAACTTAACCTCAGCGAGCAGTTATTATTTATATCAATGTTTGGCGCATGAAAGCATGAATTCATCTTGAAAAACTCTACAAGATTATCCTAGAAAGAAATACATAAACGTTCGTTCATTTTTTGAGCGAGAGCTTCGAATCTTTGTTGTTGTAATTGTATGTTTTTATTTAGGTTTATATTAAACCGATTTATCTTATCTGGCGTTTTTCACATATAAATGTGTATACATGTATTTTTATGCTTTGAGAACCGCTATGCAATGCGCCCCGTGCCGCACAGAGGGAAACATACATGCTTTTTCGGTTCAGTGTTTTTTAAAAAAAGTTTATTTCATTTTTGTTGTTGTTTGTTTGCAAAGGATTAATTACAGTGCATAAAAATACGTTATGTCCGAAAGTCCGAAATTTGGGTTTTATTAATATTAAAAACATTTTTTTATGATCATATTCCATTTTACATTGTATGGCAATAAGGATGTTTACCAATCTGAGAATACAGTGGAATTTGGTTTTGGAAGTAGGAAGGGATTGGAATTTGGATTACAAGATAATCGAAAAAAGTTTTTTGAAAATCTTTCTTTTAACTTTAGTTGGTTTTTAAAAATATATTTTTACCCTCTTTTGTTTTAAAATTTATTTTTCGGAATGTGGATTTACCGCCTTCTAAAGCCAAAAACCGTTTTCTTTGTTTTCGGAAACTGATTTAATTATTTTTTATCCTGTGTAAAAAAGCAAAAAACCTTTTTTAATTAAAGTCAAATTGCTAGCAAATTACGCCATTTGGCATTTCATAACTCATTTTCATTTCATTTTCATTTATTTATCGGCATCCAAGGAGTTTGTTTCTAAAGTGACCCAGTCGATCCTATTTACGGAGCCAAAAAATAAATCTAGTACACGCAATTAAGGATCTCTGAAGAAAACTTAAGACGCGCTCAGAAATATCTGCTAAAATTACATCACAATAGATAACGTGAGGGAGCAGGAGTGTTTTAGCTAGTTTAAGTCTTGTTTCAGTAAGCATCAGGTGCCCAAGTAGCCGTAAACTGCGAAGACCAACAAATACTTTTGAGGCAATATTAGTTGCATGCTCAGTCCACTTAAGCTTATCATCGAAAGTAAGACCGAGATTTTTTACAGTTTTCAAGTATTGAATAATGCGGTTATCGAGATATATAGGCGTAAGAGATTTTGGTGAAATAGTTGATCGAGGAGGGAAAATTAAAATGCATTTGGTCTTGTTGCCATTTATTAGAAGTTGGTCAGGGTTACACCAATTCAACACAGCCAGCAAGTCGATGTTAATGGTATCTATGGTACTGCGCATCAGTGTAGGATGACATAAATCATATAATTGTACGTCATCAGCATACAGGTGATACTTAGTCACAGAGTGTAGAACTAGGGGTAGGTCATTAATAAAAAGATAGAAAAAACCGGACCAAGTACCGATCCCTAGGGAACACCAGAGCTAACAGGTAAAAAGGAAGACAAACTTCCACCAAAGTTAACACTTCTTTGGTCTAGCTAATTGGATAGAAAATTAACGGCCGAAGAGCTAAAGTTGGAGAAGGAAGTCAATTTATTGCATAGTGCGGAGTGAGAAACAGTATCAAATGCTTTTGAAAAGTCGAGAAGGAGAAGAAAGGTAGACTGTTTCATATCAAGTTTACGGTACTTATCATCAGTTACTATTAAGAGAGCAGTAGTTGTGCTGTGGCGCCGTCTAAATCCCGATTGGAACGAATTGAGGAGATTGTGTGTATCAAGATAATCACAGATTTGTTTTTTTTTATTATGATTTGCATTGCTTTAGATAAAGCCGGAAAAATGCTAATTGGTCTGAAGTCGTTCATTTCACCAGATCGGGTGCTTTTTTGTGTAGAGGCAAGACTCTGGCCAGTCTCCAAGAACTGCTCATTACTAAACGGTGGAGACTGATTGTTAGAATCCATAACACCAAATGATTTAAGATTTTTACATAATGTACAAGGACGAAGCTTATCATTAAAAAGTGGAGCAAAGTGCTGTATCTTCGCAAGATGGATTATTCGTGCAGCTTAATTACGTAAATTTTTAAACATGGAGTAATCCTGCACAGACCGACTGTTTTTCCAAATCCGCTTAGCTAAATCACGCTCAAACAAAGCTATTTGTACTCTCGAATTAAACCATGGTTGCTGTTTCTTTTTATGGGTTTACTGACAACAAGTGGAGCGTGGCGATTCAAAAGACTAAGTGCAAGATCTTTAAACTCATTAACTATAGAATCTAAATTCTAGGAATTATAAATAACATTCTACGGCATGGCTGATGCTTCATATCGTAGATTTTTAACATTTATTAAATAATTTTTTATTCTATAATTTGGAGGTACTGCACCGATACGTACATATATAGCGACAGTCGACAGATAAGAATATCATGTTTAGAAATAAGAATATCATGAAATTCAATAATGATAATTATTTTATTATGATTGAAAATTGCCTAAAATTGTATTGTATATATTGGCATTTCTAATAAATTATTGATTATTATTATTATTATCTATCCAGTAAAAAATATTTTGCCATCTTGTAAAATATCTTTCTGACAAACCGATAAAATAAGCATTTATAGCCGCAATGGCAACCCAAGTGTAAAAGTAATTGATCAACAAAACAAAACAGACAAGTTACCTCAAACATGGCGAATTACTCGTGCAAATGGATGAGGAGATGACTAGATTTATAAAACCCAAGTTTATGATTTCTACATGCGAGTAATAAAAAAATGAGCAAACGAATCCCCTTGAAACGTATCAAGTTCAAGTTCTTTTTTCTTCTCTTATCAATTCCTGACATTTAGTCATTAGGTTAACTAGAGCGCAGTATCGTTATATTTAATGTTTTTATGTTTCACGTGACATTGACAAAAGCCACTTTATATTCATTTCGAACCAGTCCAAATCCACAGTGTTTTTCCGAACTCACAATCACATTTTCCAATTAACTCGTGCTCGTACTCGTACTCAGCATTAATGTTGAATTAGCTTTTTGCCGCTGTTCGTAAGTGTTTCGTACTTAGTTCTAAATCACTGTCGTGACATGCAGTACTCGGTATTCTATTTTCATAGAATTGGTCGATCGCCAGTGGGTTTTCCACATTATCCAATTTTTGTTGTTGTGTCCAAATCGCTATTGAATCGATTTGAGAACGCCAATTCTTTCTATTAGGATTAGGTATATTAGGTCCAAGCTAATACACTTAAAAGTGTATGTAACTATGTATATATATAATTGAAAATAAAAGCTTGCAATTATTCGATGGTGAAAAATGATTAGTGGTTATTAGTTGTTATTGTTATTGAATTTCGAAAAATCCTTATAACCAGTGAAAAATGATTAGTGGTAATTAATTGTAATTGTTATTGAATATTGAATAAATATAAATAAAAGCAAATCTGGTCAAAAATTTGGTTCAAAATGACCAAATTGTACCACTTTTATCGGAAAATACAATTTGCTGTTTTTTTCCTTTAACAAGGAAGTTTTATCTGTAGAATTACATTACATGTATAACTGCAATTATGTTTATTTGTTTATTTTGAATCGAATTAATTTCCCTGTCAAATAAAACACAAAGGTTTACAGTACATGCAACCAAATAAATGTAATCTATGTTGGTTATTTTTCTTACATATTTGTTGGTTATATTTTAGGCAAAACAAATATAAACAAATACATTACTTTTATTAGCATACAACAGTCAAAAGAATCCTCTGAATTTTACGGAGAATTAAATTAGTTCGAATTTGGCTTAACATAAGCCTAGTTTAGGAAGTGGGTTAATTTTTACAAACAAATAAGCCAAAATAAAATTAAGCCTTGTCAAACAAATCGCGGCAAATACTGAATTTTTTTTACTAAATCTCAGAAAATATGAATAAAATATTATGGTCCAAAGTTTAAATCAAAATACAATTTGCTGTTTTTTGCTTGTTACAAGGAAGTTTTATCTGTACATTACATTCTAGAATCTAGATTGTCATATAATTAAAATCTTTTTATAAACTCGTCAACTTTTCGAAACCATAATAAATAGGTCTGTTTGCAAACCAAAATCCTATACCTGTTTTAAAAAAAAAATTAATATAAAGAAACAGATCTGACCAATTTTTTATATTTTTTTAATTTTACATTCAATTTAAAGTTGATTATCTTTTATTATTTCAATCTAAGAATTTATTAGTTCTGTAAAAATAATTTATAACCTAAATTAGTTAACACATAAATTTATTTTCTATATTTTTTGTTTTTTCTTTGGTTGTAGTTTTTCTTAAATCTTACTAAAAAGTGATCACTAGGGCAACCAAAAAAAAGCTCTAAAAATATGATTTTAAGCGCCTAAAATAAACCATAAAAATATCGTTTTAAGCCCTTAAAATAAGCTCTAAAAATACATTATAAACACATAATAACCCAAAAAAAATCAAAATCCTAAAAAAATATAAAAAAATATATTTAAAAATATGTTACTTGATATACTTTATTAACTTCAAATTTCTACATTATAACATAGAATTATATTACGAACAAGTACATTTAATAATAGTTTAAGTTTGTACTTAATCTTTTCTTTTTTCAATAAAAAACGATCATTATCTTAAATTATAAAAATGAAAAAATGCCTGATATTTTAACAGAATACGTTTTTAAAGAAAGTAATTTTTTTTTTATATCGATGTTTGTAATTGGGGAGTATTTGGCTTTTACCTCAGAGTTTGTATATTTGTTAACAATCACAATCTTCTCGGGACAATAACTTTGTAATTGTCTTCAATACTGTCAAGTCGGCTGTTTTTTGATTTTTTTTTGTTCTACAGATTTGGCTTATTTATGCTTGTTTTTCGATAAAAAAAAAATAAGCTTAAATAAGCATTTATATTTAAATAAGCTAAAAATAGCCCTAACAAGTAGATTGCAACAAAAAAAGCTACAACTTCTTTTTGGTTGCCCTAGTGATCACCATTTAAAGAAGCAAGTTTAGACATCAAACAAAACATATTTCAATTTCAATTTCAATATAAAATGGGTAACATTTTTTTCTGATGAAAAATATGCTCCACTAACTTTCGTTTCGTGTGAACAAGTTTTCGAAAAGAAAAAAAACATGATCCACAAATATTTTTCGTTCAGGGCAGGTATTGGCAAAAATAAAAAACATTAAATATTTGTGGGTCATATTTTATTTTCGTTTCGCAAACTTGTTTACACAAACGAAACGAAAATTTGTGGATCACTTTTTGACAGACTAAAAAAGTTACTCATTTTGTATGGACATTTTCGTTTCGTTTGATGTCTGCCTTAACCAGTACGAAAAGTAATTACAAAACAAAAACTGATTTTTGATTGTTTTAGTTTAAAAAAGTTTTGGTTTATGTATGATGTTGGATAAGAGCGAGAAAAAACGCATTTCATTTTCGTTTATAAAATTTTTTAAACGATTTTTTTTGGTATATTTTACCTCTATAAGTCAGGTTTAGACATCAAACAAAAATTTTCAAAACAAAAACGCAAAAAAAAAAAATATTTTACGAGAATAGTAAACAAAAATTATATGTGGATTTGGTTTTTTCAGCTGTAATCATATACAACTTTCTGAAACAAAATCCTTCAACATTTTTTTTTTAAAACAAAAAATATTTGTGGATCATGTTTTTTTTGTAGTTTTTTGTTTACACTTCAAACGAAACGAAAATTTTTGGAACTTTTTTTTGACAGAAAATAAGTGTTTTTTGTCTGTCGTTTCGTTTTCTGTCTATACAAAATGGGTAACATGTCATAAAATATGTTCCACAAATTTTCGTTTCGTTTGAAGTGTAAACAAGTTTGCCAGACATGATCCACATTGATTTTTGTGCAGGTCGACCAAGTAATTACGAAAAAAAAAGGTTTTTAAATCATAAAGTTTTATTTTATGTATGATGTTGGATTTGAGCAAAAAAAAAACAAATGAAAATTTAATTTTCGTCTACTATTTTTGTGAACGACATTTTTTTCGTTATGTTTTCAGCATTTTTCGTTTCGTTTGATATCTAAAATTGCATTTCAAGGTTTCATATAGTTAAATGTTTGTTTTTATTTCAGACTGCCTTTTACATGAGATCTAGACATGGCGAGTCCAGAAAGACGATTGGCTTCAGTTGGTAAGTACTCATGGGCATAATCATACGTTTATTTATCACGTTTTTAATGTACTAGAACTAAAAACGTGATTACTGATCATACAATTTAATGTATATGTTGCACACTATTTATCAACAGTATTTCTATTCATTTATTGATTTCCTTTGAGCAAGTGTTGTGATACCATGTATAGACGTATAACCATGCATTTTCATTTTATATATATTACACACAAACAAGTTTCTCATATAACTTTTCAAGGCCAAGTTTAAAGTTGTTTGGGTACATCAGATGTATATATATATATATATATCATATATGATGTATTTGCACACTTCATTGCACGATTTCACCCTTAACTTCCGAGTCCGCTCAATGTATTATTCATTTAACTCCGAGGTTTCTGCAATACACAATACTGTTGTATATTTTAATGTAATACAGTACAATATATTCGTTATGTTTTCCACACATCACATACACATTTATAGTATACTGGCCTAATAAACCCACTTATTACAAATTTACAGGGGTTTCAAGTTAAACGGAAGATTACCATTTCTTTTTTGACTTGATTTATAATTTTTGACCATCAAAATTGACAGAGATGTTTAATGTTTCCTGATATAGATAAATAAATATTATTTTGGCACACGCTAAGTGCTGGTTTAAGCCGCCTCTGTAAAGCTCTGTAAGTTTTTTTAAGGGGTATCATGACATTTATCGTGGTTCAGGCCCCACATACCTCTTTGTTTTCCTTTGAAATATATTTTCTTTTTTATAGATTTATTTATATATTTAATTTTTTTTTTTAATTTATTTTATTACTCTTCAACTTCTTAGTTATGTACCCATAATTTTTTTATTTGAGTTCGTCAAATTTTTTTTGTTACATGTCATGTATTGAAGTTGCATATTTATCTAGTTTTTTAGACGGTAGACGCAGAAAATATGTCGAAATTAATGTTTTTTTTGCTACAATTTTGATATTTGGAAACACTTTGTTAGCTGGGTACATTCTATTTGGAAACACTTTGTTAGCTTGAATAAAATAACAATAGAAAATTTGTAAGAAGAAAAAGGTGACAGGCAAACTATACCTTGTAAAAATCTCCCAAAATCTGTTTTCTCTCTTCTTCTCTTGTGTTTTTGTTAAATAAAAGAAGAGTGCTGCGCTTGTTGGAAAAGTTGTGCTTCAAAAAAGCCTTTTTGTAGAATTGGTTTGCGGCTGTTTCGGCACCCACACTTCGTCGCGCAAACTTCGGCGCGCACATTTCGGCGCCCACACTGCGGCGAGCACATCTCGGCGCGTAGCATTTCGGCGCGCTCACTTCGGCGCGAACATGCGTCAGTGAGCCAGTACGCGTATGTGAGTTTTTCTAGGATAGTATACAAAATCGTCGCGAGAAAAAAAAAATAGATTCTGAGAAATAGAATAGTACTCTATGACACATTTTTTTTATGGAAAGAAACGTGATGCCTACATCACATTTTTGCTTTACAATAACAACCCTATAAAAGGCGGATTCTGGGAAGTAGAATAGAACTCCATGACCACAGCATTTTTAAGCCATTATACATGTGGGCGCCGAATTGTGGGCGCCGAAATGTGCGCGCCGAAATGCTACGCGCCGAAATGTGCGCGACGAAGTGTGGGCGCCGAAACAGACGGATACCATCAGAATTATACTCGTCGGGAGGTAGCTCTAAGTTCCGTGAACGCAGACCAAGAATAACACATAAAAAAACTTTATTGAAATTATTTAATGCCCAGCATACCTGAGTTTGAACTCAGGACCCCTAGCGTTTGACGTACACGCCTAGTCCGTTACCACAGATTTACCACCTCTATATTGGAACCTTTTTATATAAGCTTTTCAATATGTTTTGGCTTAAAAAAAGAAATGAAAACAATATTCACTTAGAGACTCACATATAATCCTTTTTATCCAAAAAAAACTAATTGGACACCCTGTATATGGTACATGGTATGCTTATTTTTTTTACTGTACACGCGGTTTTCCGGAAAAAGGACTGCATACGAAAGCCGTTTCGCCGCACAAAGTAAATTATCCTATGGATTGATTTCTCCGTAATGTTTAAATTTAATTTCTCGTACAAATGTATTTCATATTGTGCATAGCATAAATACAGAAGGACGTATGAAAGATTTCTCAAGGATTCTCTATGAATTATTGATATCTATACGGAACCCTCCAGATAATTGTATAT
>JAAAKO020057757.1:0-10513 GCA_010015015.2 Bolitophila cinerea | reverse complement strand
TATTTGTTTTTAATTTTGTTCCTAATTTTTTATACAATTTTACATTTGTAGAGAGGCGATTTAAAAAAAAAAAAAATAAAAAAATCGAAAAATCGAAAAATCGAAGAAAATAGATTTTTTTGGAGAATCGATTTAAAGAGATTTTTTTTAGAAACGACCAGCCCTAGTCTTAGCGCTTTTATGAAGTTTCTCCTTTGGTTAGGTCTTTTTGCTCACTAAACACCCTGATGTCCTTATCCATTGTCGGTTTGAGTTGGCTTAATTGGTGAAAGTATGATTTTTTGAAATTGTTGAACCATATGTGGTCCTGTATTCGCTAGCTCATCTCAGCTTTTTCATTTCCTGCTATATCTTTGCGAGCTGAAATCCATTAGACCTCAACATTGTATTACTCTGCGAGTTTCGCTAGGATGTCAAAGCACCAGTTTTGATTACCAGTTTTGATTCTGTAAAATGTCTTAGGGCTTTTAGAGCGGCTTGACTATCTACACGAATTCTTATCTTTTACCAGATAGGTCTTTTTGTTCTAGTATACTTGCGCTTTAGAGGATTGTTCAAAGACTTTCGCTTGGAAAACCGTACTAGTATCGGGTATAGTTTGAAGGTTTTCTACAGTTCCAGCTAACCGCAAAAACCTCTGCACCCACTTTGCTTCGCATTTCTAATCCATCAGTATAGACGAAAATAGCATCCGGGGAGTTTTCTCAGCCTGTCCAATAAGTAATTCTTTTCCGGTATAACGACTTTGAAGTTCCTGACAAACTTCCTTGTAGGGATAGTGTAGTCGGTCTGTATTTCTTTGTTGCAAATGATTTTGCTATGTTCTTTTGGCCTAGTTTCGAAGCATCCGTTAGAAAGGCGGATAGCTCTTTTCCAATCTACGTTTGGTGTGCTCCTAAGAGCTCCCGTTTCAGATACGCATGCCATTCGTTGTACTTTCTCAGTGTGTTCCCTATATGTGCGTATTTCTAGTGAATCCCACCAGACCAGCGCTCCGTAAGTTACGGTTGGTCTTACAATTGCTGCATACGTACGGTATGCCAATCTTGGTATTAGACCCAATCTTGAGCCCGGCATTTTTTTGCAAGCACAGTTGGCCTTCCGGGTTTTTTAGATTAAGTTTTCTCTCCAAAGGAGTTTACTGTCCAGAGTAGGTACTAGGTATTTAAAATTTATATCATAAGGGCAGTCCCCTTCTGCCCCCAAATGGCGCCTTTGTGTAGAACATTCATCGATTGACGGATTAATCGCCAGAATTTAATCCTAATTTTTACGATATGTAATGTAATTAAGATAATCGCATACTAAACCTAAAACGTGTGTATTAGCTAAGGATCAAACTCAAGGTATATATATATCATATCTACAGATCTCGCTACAGAGCATAGAATCGCAATTTCCTCATTTGTGCCCTATTTCCGTAACCTACACTCTCAAGAGGTCGTCGCTTAAATAACTAAAGTATCCTCTCGTCGTTTCCCAAGAGCTCAACACACAGACACAAGCACACACACATACACATACATTCATATGCTGCACACATACACAAACAAATGTTTACATGAGCGCGCACACACTTGTGCGATGTGCGTTATGCGTATACGTTACGTTCTACCGTCAAAGGGTAGGTATACTATACTTTCTATGCATCTACTATATATTGCGCTCTCTGGATAGCGGACGGGTGCAGGCGGTGCGGCGGAGGGGGGCCGACTTTCTTTCACATTAATTCTTCTTCAAAAACACAAGAGGAAATAAAGAGTTTTCTTTTTTTTTATTTGCATTACAAAATATTATCCGCGTCTACCGTTATTTCGTATACGATTTCAATGCTAGAACATATTATGCTTAATGTAAATATGCACTTTGGGTGTGGCGGGTGGCGAAGGGTGGCGCCATGCGGTCTTAGGGTTGGAGATGCTTTGATCTGCGTGTGCGTTCCCGGTCTCTGGTGGCTTAAGCTCAAACTCTTTTCTTTTCCTTTCTCTCTGCGGGTGCGTTGTACAGCAATTTATGCAAATTAGGATAATATTTTTCTGAATTTCCATCTACGCGCAACTTTTCTTCATTTCTGTGTTTATGTGTGTGTGTGTGCTTGCGTGTATCTGCGAAAAGCATAAAGAAAATGTATATCGTGAATCCCAGCGCAAGAATGTGAAGCTTATTCTACACACGACACGCCACACGACCGCCCAGGCGCCCACCGCCCACACCCGCCACACCCGCCACAACATATACAGCCCATATATATAAAGCTCTAATGCACGATTCTGTGGGTCGCGCACGAGTTTTGTTTTATTTTCCGGAAACTCAATTTGCAGCGCGCTCTTAGTGGAAATGTATACGCACTCACTTCATTTTCCTCCTGATGCTCCTCCGACCCCCAAGACCAGCATCTCGCCGGTTCTTCGCACCCGCACCCGTTCAGTGCGAATCACCAGAACCACCGCCATCGCTTGCAATTGAAACGGTGCCATGCGATGGAGGCAGGAGGGGGGCTGGGGTAGCCAGGGTGACTGGGGTGGTGTGTGCTGATGGTGCGCGCGGAGGTGGTGAACAGAGTCGCTGTTAATTTGCCAACAAGATTCGAATGGCTCCTTGGAGCGATTACGAAGATTAAACAAGTTGGCGCTCGAGTGGGGAACACCCCAGAACAGATGTTAAATGTGTTTTTCTATATATACATACATATACATATACATATATTAAAGAGTGTATAAGTGTGTGAATGTTTCACAAATTTAAGTGTACGTGTGTGTGTGTGGCTGTGTGCGACTATGTGTGTATGGGAATTTATCCACTTTGTGCGGTGTAGCAATTGAGCAGAGAAACATATAGGAATCGTTTAAATGGGAGATAGATGCACAAAATAAATTAAATAAACTGCGACTAATCAAAATAATTTAAGATTACGCTTCAGATGCATTGTGAGCTTTAGTAAAAAGATCAGTAAATAACCTATTAGATATATTGTTAGTTTGAGTATTGTCTTAATAGACACATACTAAAGACAATTTATATAGAACCTTTAAAATAACTCTAACATTGACGATTGTACTTTCCCTAAACACAATTCAAGAACATTGGAATAACAAACAGGGAATCCAGGGTCTGAAGAATCGCTTAGGTCAAGTTTTTTACTCAACCGAGTCGCTCAGACCTAGGTCCTGTATTTATGCAACCAACGACCTGGATGCTATGAAATTGTCACAGTTTTGTGACAGAGATATGGCAACCATTGAAGTAGGGTTTCTCTTGCATGGCACGAGAAGGAAAGTGATTTTCTCTTACGTATACATGCCATTCGCCTCACCTGACCCGCCGCCCAGCGAAGGTCTGGTCGCGTTGTTGTTTGCACAACGAACAACGTTCCGGTGGTGATTGGGATGGACTCTAACTCGCACCATCTTGTATGGGGCAATTCAAACACCAACCCTAGGAGCAAAGCTCTCCTTAGTTTTTTTGACGTGATGGGTGTGGAGATTGTCAATAACGGTGACTATCTTACTTTCGTCACATCAAGATCTGGAAGGTTTCTAATGACATCACCTCATCGGACCACACAAGCATTTATTTTGAGTTTTGTACTGACCTGACCCCTCCGACGAAAATTCGGAATCGTAGAAATACGAATTGGGCCAAGTTCAAGAATCTCATCTCTGACAGAGCAGTTGAATGGAATTTCAACACAGACTCAATCGATGGTCTTGAGACCTTCCTAAGTCTTTTGAATCCTCCTGCCCACTCAGAGTAATCAAGACAAGGAACCCTTGTCAATGGGGGTCAAGTCATCTCCGAAATATCCGAAAGCTAGTCAGAAAGTCCTTTAACAGGGCTCATAAGACCGGCTTGCAGGATGACTGAAATCACATTTCCACCACTCAAAAGTAAGGACAGCTTAACGCGCCTCTTGGGTGAAAATTTGTGAAGAAATTGAGGGTGACCAACCATCCTCGAGGCTCCATTAAACCCTCTCTAAGGACGTGCTTGTTAAAAATGTATCCTTAGGGCTCCCGGATAGTTCGTATATAACTTCCAAGAAAGAAGTAGCAAATTGATTACTGAAGGCACACTTCCCGGAATGCGAGTCACTGGAAGAGACTATGGTGGCGGAGATCCCCTTCGTTACCGGTGTCTCTCTGGTAGACTGGGAAGTGTCGACTTCCATAATAAGTGAAGACAAAATTAAATGGGCTATCTATACATTTGCACCATATAAATCTCCTGGAGTAGATGAGATTTTCCCCGCAGATCTCTAGAACTGCTTAGGGCTTATCAAAAATCCTCTCATATCGATACTTAAAGGATGCTTGGCTTTCGGTTACATACCAGACACCTGGAGCAATGTTCGCGTAGCGTTTATCCCCAAACCAGGGTTGTCTAACTATGCAACTACAAAGTCATTTAGAAACATCAGTCTTAAATGATTATGCCCTCAACTGCAAACCGCATGCCTACCAGACTGGTAGATCAGATGAATCTGCTCTTCATAAGCTAGTGGTGAGGGCGGAAAAAGCCCTGGACGACGAGGAAATGGCTATCGGGACTTTCCTAGATATCGAGGGAGCGTTTAACAATGAAGTGTGAAATCGTTAAAGTCTTGGCAAAAAGAGGCACTCCTCAAAAGCGAGTTCTTCCCCCTTTGCTGTGGATTATGGTAGTCAATGACCTCATTGTTATCCTCAGTGAGAGAGGTTTCCATATGCCGACGACATTACGGTTATCATATCAGGGAAATATGCAAGCGTTCTTTAAATATTATCTCCAAATGGTGTGAGGGTGTAGGTAAGATTGAAGGACTTCGTCTAATCTTTCTTGGTAATAATCCAGTATAGAGAGTCTCGAAAATAAAATACCTCGGTGTTATATTGGTTGACAAACTTTCCTGGAAGAACCAATGTTTTTGGCTATGTCGGAAGGCTGTCGGTAGGTCTCCAAAAGTGGTCAAATGGTTCTATCTAACCTTTATCAGACCCTTCGTATCATACGCCTAAATTGAGTGTCCAGCACTAGACATCCTTAGATGTCAAGTGTTTTATGACTACAAGATCCCTGTTGATTCGCTCCATCTTCTCCCCCTGAGTAAGATTGCTGAGTTTGCCAAAAGATCGGGTAGGTTCTTGGAGGTCGGTCGGAGAGTCGGTCTCTAGTTTACGGGTTTAAGCACAATGGGCCCACTCAGCGGCCTACTTGCTGGACCACTCTCTCAAGAAGGTCCCCCTCCCATCATCATCATCACTTTCCCATTGCCATTTGGGTGTGGTGTGCGCTTACACCGATTTATTCAGAATTCATTTCTCATTTTTCACTAATAAAATGACTTATAAACCTTGATTACGGGTTGATTACAACCGACGTCAAAGTAGTTAGAGATTGCGTTATGACAGAATTGTCCCTAACTCCGATTATGATAAATGTCAGTTGGAAAATTAATCCTTAAATCTGACAATAGTACAAACCTTAACTTTGTACGCAAATTGAAAACTGGGAAAATATTGGTAAACAAAACATAATTTGATATTTAAATTTTTGAAATTTCAACGCAGCATCAACGGCGGTGACGCAATGTTTTAGCCATCGCCGCTAAACGCGTAAGGTGACGTTCGTCATAATCGCAATATTTAGGCAGTGCTTACTGTTCACTCTTTACAATCCTTACGTAAGGACAATCCTAAATTTTTTTGACGTCGGTCGTAATCAACCCCAATTGGTTTTGTACTTAAAAAAAATATTTCAAAACGAACAACTTATTATAAATTTAAAAATAACTGATGTTGTTAAAAACTAATTATTTCTTTATTAAGGAACTTACTGATTTTGTTTTATGAAAATAACATAATTAGACTACCCTTTTAGTCCATGAAGTAATGGACATCCCGTACATTGTTGGTCATAAAAATATCCTAAAGACGTCATCACGACCTAATTTACTTTTAACGTCTTTACGGATCGGGTCGTAATTATTAATTCTTATGACTTTTGTATCCCTTTTATTTTTATTTATCTGGAGACATATTTAAGTGGATTCTTACTCATATAGAAGTCGTATTAAATTCGTTTTTAATCTTTGTTACGACTCTCTCAATTTCTTCAATGGAATCCATCTTGAATCTTAGTTGTATTCGAAAATGTACCTACAAAAAATGTTTTTCGTAAAAGTTTTATTTTTTGGTTTTATTTTATATTGAATTTCCCCCGCAATGAAGCTCTACGTAAGTAAGTACTAAAGACACTTGTCGGAAGGCAGGTAGTCAAGGACAGAACCGAAAACTAAATGAGTTTACAAAAAAATGTAGAAATGACAGAAAAAAGCAAAACAACCTCGGGTGTGGAAGTGCACTCAAGCCAGTTCAGCCATGACTGCCGGCGGGCACAAAGACCAACAAGTTGGTTCTTCTCTGCGTGTCGCCAGTAGCAATACAGACATCTGGGTGGGAGAGTCAGGCCATGTAGGTGGTGCTATTACTGACAATGAGCAAAGCGACGGAATCAAATCGCCTGCAGATTTAGCCAGTAAGCGAAGAAGGCCGAAGAGCCGAAGAGCCTGTGTAAAATAAAACGGAGCGTCTGGTCAACTCATCCGCCTCATTGAACCAACAAGAGAACAAGGATATAGATTGAAGCTAGCAGGGCCACGTTGGAGAAAAAGATGGCTCAAAAGCAATAACCTAGCCTTCGTCAACACCATCGAGGAGGCAGCCAGCAGGAAACTCTCAGAGAAGCGACAACGCTCTCCTGAAGAGCCAAACAGTGCCAAACGACAAAACCTGGCACCTCCAACATCGCAAAAAAGTTTAGGACCATTAAGGACGCGCTGGTTGAAAGAGAGCTGCTGGTTGACCTTATCGACGCCAATTCTCCACACGGCAAAATATCAGAGGCATAATAGGAGATGAATGAAATTCACGAGTTGGCTAAACGACTGCAAGATGTTGCAGTGCAATGATAGACATAAAATTGAGTGGTTGAAGGAAGAAACCTCACGGTTGACTTCGGAGGAGCTGGTGGGATGGGGCCAACCTTAAAATAGTCCCGAAGGCAGAAGTTCCTGCTACACCATGGGCAACGAAGGCAAAGTTGGTCATACCACGGGTTGTGCCTTATGATAGTGCTATAGCACTACTAGTGAGCCAAAACCCAGACGTGGACACCAGAAACTGGAAAGTGTTACATGTTTCTGAGCTTTCGGAGTCAGTGAAAGGACAGGTTTACAATACATCCTGCAGATCAACATGGCAGTAGAAGGGCAACTATATGCGCATAATGAAAAGATAGCTTGGGTCTGTGAATCCGTATACCTTCTGCTCCAACTACGCACAAAAACAGAAGATGACACAAAGGATAACACGACAATCACGACAGTGCCGACCAAATCCAGAAAATTAACTTGTACCAAAGTAGTGCAGCCTCGGCCTCACTTCTATTTACGTTGAAAGAGGACAAGGTTGACATTGCTCTCATACAATAGCCCAGGATCTCGGAACTAGGTTGAAGTCAGGGCAACTACAATTTATTCCAGTCCAAAGAAGAAGGTAAAATCCGGTTAGCCATTTTGCCTAAAATTAATTAAATAATTTAATAATATAATTTTAATAATAATAATAATAATGTAATAAATAAGAGAGGTGCGTTTCTTTCAAGCTTTATCCAAACAACAAAACTACTTATAGTTAATGATGAACCCACATACGACAGACCGAACACTGAGAGCGTTATAGATATGACATTTTTTTGACGGGGCAGTGATTAGTAAATTGAAGGTCTCTGAGACTGCTTGGCTGTCTGTGATCACAGGTATATCGACTTCTCAATACACATCAACCCTCCTAAAAAGCTTTTACCCTTAAGTAATCAGAAACGAACGGTTTGGGAAAAATACAAAGAGCTTCTTAGTAAAAATACGAATTAATTACTAGCTTACAAGCTAACTAACTGGATGACAAGCGCTTTAATAAAGCCATCGGGACGCAATTAAATATAAAGAATACAAAAACAGGCCGACTACACTATCCCTGCAATGAAGTTTGCCAGGAATTTCAAAGTCGTTATACCGGAAAGGAGTAACTGGAGAGGCTATCTACGTCTATTCTATACTAATGGATCTAAAATGGGTAACAAAGTGGGTGCAGGTTTTTTTGTGGTAAGCTGGAACTGGGGAAGAATCATAAATTTTATAAAATCGAATCTGTTACTTCAATGCTATGAATCCCTAACAAAGCTCAATTGGGTTCCAGCTCACAAAAACATAGCAGGAAATGAAAAAACAAATGAGCTAGCAAAAATAGGTAACACATCT
This sequence comes from Bolitophila cinerea, assembly GCA_010015015.2. NCBI lineage: Eukaryota > Metazoa > Arthropoda > Insecta > Diptera > Mycetophilidae > Bolitophila > Bolitophila cinerea. The sequence continues at coordinate 2,217 of JAAAKO020057757.1, read as the reverse complement.
TGAACAACAAATGGAAGAAAACACCTCTTCAGCATCTATACAATATCGGGAACGAGGGTTTGCTAGCCAACGTAAACCGACTATGGATAGTCGGGTGTTTAGTGAGCAATAAGACGTGGCCATCATTTAAGCAAAGTAGAACCAAGCAACTGATTTCGGAGACTAAAACGGAATGCAGAAGTGCGTGGTAAGAATTCTGACAGGGCACTGTTTACTGCAAGGACACATGAATAAATTAGATCTGTCAGACTTTAGCAAATGAACTTACTGCGAGCAAGACAGCTCTATTGAAACGGCGGAACAAAGCTTATGACACCGCCTCACTCTTTTATGGTGCAGATACTCATGTCTAGGGTGGTTTTACCTGGAGGATCTATCGGAAAAGGCGGACCTCGTGATATCCGGAATTATGAACATCATAAAAGCGCTAAGACCAGAAGCAACCCAAAGAACACTAGAATAAACCTGGCTGAATGTTATTGAACTACTAGTTGGTTTGCTATGGGCCATGCTTGGACTAAGATTGTTGCATCCCCTGAGATATAACTAGGCATTTTTATAATTGTATTCATGACTGTTTAAATACCCATATGAGGATGATGATGATGATGATGGGATAGGGAACCGTCTCACAGAAATTTGTTTCACCACATGGTGGCCTGACGGGCTTATTGTACTATTTCCCGTTTTTTAGAAACGGGAATATACCAGATTTCTAAGTAAACTTTGCGATCTTCCCAAAAAAGGGAGGCAGTGGAGTTCATCACAGGAAATCTGGTGGAAATTAAACACTTTGTATCTTAGATGGCTTAGTGCGGGGTATTCGGCGAGAAAAGAAACCGATGATTCTAATGCTGTAACGCAAGACAAAATAATTCGATTGCAGGATGGTAGATGGTCAGGCATTAATTATTTAAAGAATAATAGGGGCATTTTGTTTGTTTATTTCGAATCGAATAATTTTTCTGTGAAACAAAACACACAAAGGTTAACAGTACGCAACCAAATAAATTTAATATATGTTTTGATATTCTTCTTACAATTTTGATGGTTTAATTCTAGTCAACACAAATATAAAAAAATGATTTACTTTTATTAGCATACAACAGTCAAAAGAATCCACTAGATTTTGTTTTAATGTCAGTTTTCAAATTTCGTTAGTACGCAGAATTATTTTTTTTTAATTCGGCTTATCATAAGCCTAGTTTCAGAGGGGGCTTAATTTACATACAAATAAGCCAGAATAAAATTTGGCCTTGTCAAACAAAACAAGGCAAATAATTTCGAACATTAATTCTGAAATATTACCTTTTATGTCATTAGAATTTTCGGATTAGCCTATTCAGGATAAAAATTAAAGTTGTTGTCATTAGGTTTTTTTTATTACCAATTATATTTCTTGTGAGATGGAATGTTTAAAGAGAGGTAATTTATCAATTTCTGTTCTCCAGCAAGTTAATTCGGCCTTTGCAGTTCCAGGGAATTAATCTCAAAATAGCTAATCTCAAAATAGTAAATATATAAAAAAATACTTAGCTTTGTTCTTCGACAATTTAATGACAAAAAAGATATTGTTGATGTGTAATCGTGAAAAAGCTAATTTCGGGTATACAAATGATACAAAAGCAAGTTCAAAAACTTAATTTTAAATAAGTTAAAACCTATATTTTATAAGAACGTTGAAGAGCAACAAAAACGCTAAGCGAATTTGTGAAAAAACATTTGCTTTTAATATAAAATCATATATCTAAACCTAAAAGCTACCGACGAGAGAAACAACGCGTTGCCTGTGATCGGGAGGAACCCGTTTCACTCACACTCTGCTTTCATGATTTCCCCGGGATTTTCTTGGATTTCCCAGTGATTTTCCCGGGATGTTCTCTGATTTACCCGGGATTCTCCTAGGTTTACCCCGGGATTCTCAAAGGTTTTCTTGGGATTTCCTCCCGATTCCCCGATATTTTCCATGGATTTGCTCGGTATTTTCCCGGGATTTTCTCTATAGAAATTTATAAAAAATATTTTCTTTAATATTTTGGGCACAGATCTTTCTCTAGTTAACGTCGCTTAATATAACCTTAAGGTTTTGATAGGACGGCCCGATGTTGTGGGCCTAGCGAATACCACAGCCCCACGTTCTAGCCGAAGTAGGCACCTCAGCTTAAGGGGATACAAGTCCTTGTGATCAGACTTATATGCTTGGTCCCTTCCCGTGGT
>JAAAKO020057746.1:0-10514 GCA_010015015.2 Bolitophila cinerea | reverse complement strand
CCATTAATATTCATTCATATTTTTTGATTAGCTTTATTTATTATAAAATTTAAAAATCTATATTTTTATTGATGGATCGACATTTTTTTTTAATTTTTATAAGATATAAGAAAAACACAAAAGATTTTTTAGCTGTTTTTTTTGTTACCAAATATTTTTTTTTTTTACTTAACTTGATACAAGCCTTTCAAATCATGATATAGTAAAAGCACTTCTATGTTAAATTGTCAAGCATTATATATACAAAAGAAAGCTTACCAAATCTATTCTAGAAATCTCTTAAATTATACCATATTTTAATGCCATGGCTTACAAATTATATGTATAAAACTTATCCTAAAAATGAACCTTCCAGTAATTACTCAAAATAATTTATTATTCTTTAACTTTTTCAACCTTTTCTCTGTCCTTAAGCATGCCTGTTGCCCGCGTCTTGTATACAATTTCCCTATACTATAATCGCAAAGATTTTTGTCGTTTTCCAATTAGTATGAAACTTCCCGCTTTTATTTAAAACCTAGAAATTTTAATAAAAACTGAAATAAATTCTTATTTCTGTTTTAGACAGAAACGCAGTTTTGATAAATAATTATTTAGATTTGTTTTGTTTTGTATGTATTAATCTCTCTAGAAATGGTAATTTTTCATACTCTAAAAATGTAAATCACTGACTTCTTGGTATTTTTTAATTTAAAAATAAAATCAACTTAAAAGTAATTGACGTCAAGCTGTCACAACCACTAAACTGTGTAGTTTACAATCGCGCAGTTTATCGCTTCTGACACAAATGTATGTATATTGATAAAGTCGATGACTTTACGACCCCTGTTCAAAACGCAAAACGAGCATTTCTTTAAAAAAACACCGATGTAACCTTTTATTTATCTGCCGCAAAACACCGACCGCAATAAACCAATAAACCGGAATCGGAATTTACGACACATCCATTCTTCATCATTCACCATAACAAACATAAGCACGATAACGGTCATTGGCAAGTCGCCTTAACGTATATTACTGTATAAAGTATATATATATAATATATAGTCAATATTTTGGCTGTTTTGTTGAGCGGACCATCATAAAGTTTGACATTAGTTGTGCGTGATCGATGCGGTGATGCTTTTACTGCCCATCTTTTTTCCCTCAAGGTTCTTCATGCCGGATAAGTGGAATTGTGTTTATGTGTGCGTTCGTTTGTGTTTGTGTGTGTGTCCTTCAAGGATGTTAACAGAAAGTTTATGAAGACACCGCCGCCATATGTTGCGCGTATATATATATATATTTTGTCATTTATTTGGGCAAAATGCTTTTATGGTGACAATTCCAATGTGGTCGTTTTTTGCTGGCCGTCAATGGCAGGCAATTACACTGCGTCGAGGCGTGTTGTTGGTTGGCTTAGGAATGGTTATATTTTAAATTACATTTATGGAGAATTATCATCAATTATAGTTTTATTTTCCTACGTGTAATAAAATCTGAGCTCATTTGCTGGGGTAAACTATATTTTATGTTTGAACTTTAGAGCGTATTGTAAATTAGATCGCTCTCCAGACGGAAATATATCTCAGATTCGATGGTTTGAACGTTCGCGCATCTGAAGTATCCATAAATTTGATAAATTTAAATATTTTGATCATTTGACATGTTGGACTTTTTTTTACTTTATATAATACGCTTGATTATGTATATTAAACTTGGTACTCAAAGAACTTGGATGACACAAACTTTAGATCTGAAATCCATCGGCGAAAATATGATAAATCTTCGTTATGGATTTTTCAGGCATATAGATGTGGCCAATCAGAATGTGAAGTTACGGAAATTTTCATATTTGTTTGATATACTAATGTTATGTTAAAAGTGGTATATAATCATAATCTTAGTCTGATCTTAGCTGTATACTTATTGATCCTTTAAAATAATATTTGTTTTTCTTGAAATTGGGTCACTAATGAAATAAAGCTGATTTTGCTTAATAAACTTTAAATAGGAGTTGATTACTACAATCGTTTGCAGACATCACAAAAACTTTTGGCACTTCGGGAAAGATTTGACGATATGACATGATTTCAAAACGGTTCTTTTAAGTGAAATAATTACACGAGTAAGCGATTAAATATATAACCTCTTTTTATACATGTTTTATCATCTTTTTTGCTTGTTTTTACCAATAAAAATAAGGGAATCAATAATTTTTAATTGAAAACTTTAGGACAGCAAAACTGGGTCCTATTCTACAAAATGTTAAACTCAGTATTTTTCTTGAAAATATTTCAACACTGGATTTTAAAATACTGGATTTTGAAATAAAAGCAGCACTATATAAGGGTCGTGAAAATTTGAAAAGAATTTGATGTTAATAGAATGCGTGGGATCGGCTTTAAATTTCGTATATAAAAATGCCATATTTGTAATACTAACATTTTTTTGTTTATTATTATTTTTTTCCTTGTATCCAAAACCGTTTGGCCGAATGAGCCATTTGACCAAAATCGTCGATTGGAAAAATAAAAAAAGGATCGGCTTAAAATTACGTTTATCAAAATACCATATTTTTTATTAATCCAGCATTGATATTTTTCTTAAAACAATTTTTTTGTGTGTTTTAAGGTTATTTTAAATTTTTGCTTATAGATATAAATTTTTAAATACGGAATTTTTAACCCAACCAAAAAAAATCTGTATGGCCAAACGAGAACAATGAGCTAACCTGCTTTGTTGAAAAAATTGAAATATTACCAAATCAGACAGCACTCAGTTGCGAAATGAAACTCGGTAACGAAACTTGGCTACAGATATCGGACACACGTTAGATTTTGGAACGTTAAAACTTTGATTTTATTATTATTATCATTATTTCCCCGTAAGCCTGTAACAAAGCCTCATGGGTATCCACTCATGGCGAAACGAAGAACCAAATATACCGTTTTTCCATCTCCGAAAAATGGCGAAAGTGTCAACCACCATCGTATAGTGGCAACCCTTCTTTAACGAACTGCGTCTGTCGTACAAAGACGACCTAATCCATTGCTTCACTCTCTAGACGTTGCTAGGCTAAAAGTCCCTGAAGTTAATAAACGATTCTGCAGGGAACTGCAGCTTAGAATGGGAAAACATATGTAATGCTTTCTGCAGCAGTTGAGATGAGGTCATTGGAGTATACGGCAAGGAAGACAAGAACACTATGTGTTCTATGGGTCTCATTACTGAGCGTGAACTCATAGTCAAATAGCCAGGCGCTATGCTCAGGCGCCATAAACAGGAACTCAGTGCTCAGTATGTAGACATGCATAGCTCTAACGGATAACGAAAGACCTCATAGCGAACTGCAAATTCACGACAAGGCATCGCGATAAAGACGCCAGATGAACGAACTCATAATTAAAGAGGAATATATATAGAGACAGATCTTTGAGAAAGTGCTCAACATTGAGCTAGCGCAAAAAATATAGCGGTGGCTCCTCCACTGAACTGTTCATATTTGACTATATCCATATGGCTCCCATTCGAACTAAAGTAACTGATGCTAAAAGTCAGTCTTTTATTAGTAAAGCTACCAGATAAGACAATATCCCGAAAGAACTCAGCAAAGCGGATCTGCCACTTTCAACGGGGCTCCTGTTCCCTATGGTGGTTCAAGCATGGAAGGACGAGAAAGATGACTTGGGCAGTTCCGATAACTGGGGGAGTGTATGCTTGTTGACAGTGGTCTACAATATACTAACAAAGATTTTTCTCTCGATATGGTGCACTTATAGATCGTATAAATACCCTAAGGATCGTTATGGAACAAACATCCGAGTACAGGGCCCTGGTGGATACAGTGTTCGTCGCTTTCGAAAAAGTTTGTGATAGCGTTAACCGATCAGCAATTTGGCAGCCCGGGGTGAACCTTTGAAGATAATCGGTATTATGAAATATATGTATGCTGGATCGTCGCGAACATAGGGGAAAGCGGCAAGGATGTCTTCTCTCGCCACTGCTGTTTATCGCAGTGCTACATGACGTCTTTGTAGATACCCTAAGTGTAGTAGTGGCATTCAATGGGGCTTGTAGATCACCTTACAAAAAACCTTGCTTTCTAGCTCATCGTTACGAATATGCTGACTCAATGCTGCACAACCTTCAACTCAAAGAAATGCGAAATGAAAAACAAGCCCATCCAACTCAACAGTCAACCCGTTGAGATTGTTGATAAATTATACTATATTGGGAGATAGTTGACTGTTGATGGTGGCAAAGATATAGATGTTTGTGATGGCGCTCCACTTAAATTTGGTACGAAGCTCCGGCTGTTTAATTCCAATGTGAAACCGGTCTTTTTTAGGGTTGTGAGACGTGGTAGGTGACCCTGACCCTAAAACTTTTGTCAGCTACTGCATGAGAAACGTATACTTAAGCATTTGATGGCCGTTGGTGGTATCCAACACTGTTCTATGGAGGAGCACCCATCAATATCATGTCTCAACGCAAGTTAGACGTATAAAGTGGTAGTATATTGGACCTTGCGGCGTGGTTTAGACAACATTGTAGCTCAAGAGGTCTATTGAAGGAAACTAGGAGAAGGACAGTTTCCAAAGAGCTGGTAAAACTGGAACTAGGTGGCTGGCGGTAAAAACTCTGGCCGCCAACAGGAATCAGTTACGTACCTTCGTATGTACCTTATGTCCTATGGGATAAAAGAATAATTTAAAAACTATTCGGTCACAAATTTCATGTATTTTAGCATAATTTCGCCAATAATTTAGTAGCGATATAGGGAGACGAACATGTTTATAAGATATTATAAGCTTACTTAACACTTAAGAAAGAAATGGAAATTCGGCAAATCGTAAAGGCGCCATTAGGCCGGCTGTGACAACCACATATTTTTTACCAGATTGCCACAGATTGTGTCACAGCCCGTGTAATGTCATCACATATGTGTCACAGATGGTCACAGATGAGAATATGTGGCACATCTGTGGCAACCAAGCTTATAAAAACAAGGAATTGTATTGACTTTGAAGTTAGTATTTCATTGATTTACGGGCCGAGCATATTAAAAATCACAGAAATAAGTCTAAGAGAATGCTGCTACAGTTTAAAAATATCCCTACCCTTAATATAAAAAAACGCAAAAATGTTCAGCCATTTATTCGATCTTATTCTTTTTTTGTCATATTAGAAATATTCATACATATTACGAACTCCCCTCAATATGGATGGACATTTGACCACAATAATAAAATATGCACTGAAAGAAAACCCCACAATTGAATCAATTGTTTACTGAATTGGCATTCAATACATTGATTTTTAATAATTTCACAGTTATAACAACTACTTAGTAACTAAGTTCAATTTTCACAACATTTTTGAATTAATTAAAAACAATGAGTTCAATTGATCTGATTTTACTCAAAAGATTGATCAATTCTGTGAGGTCTATTCTAAAATAATAAAGTTAATCCAAGAGTCGTCTAAAATGATTCTTAAAATGATAGAAACAACACTGAATATTGCTGATTGGTCAGTATGATGCGTTAAATTCAAAAATTATTGAATACTATTGAAATGCAATCAGTTGAAACAATGGCTGAATTCATTATACACCCTACAAATTTACAAGTCAACTAAAACCAGGATTGGTTCTAGCTATGATAACACCTGGTTCAGTTTAGCTCCATCAACCTAACCCACAAATTGAAAAAAGGAATGTTTTTTGCGTCATTTGATTGACTATTTTTTTACCACAAATGACCGATTATTACTTTGATTGGGATAAAATCCCAAATAGGAAAATAGAAGTTTTGCGCCTTTTGATTGGTCACTTTTTGACCAAAAACTACCACCAAATAACTTTAATTGACCACCCTCGGTAAAAAAGATATTCCGTAATAAAGTGTAGGTTCTAACTTCCCGTTTTTTTCCTAATTGTGAATTCAGAACTCCTTTTGGAATATTTTTTAACCCGAGAGCGTTATTCAAAGTTATAAATGCTCAAAAAACAGACAATCGAATGACGCAAAAAAAAAATCAATATTTATCTGAATTTATTAAGTTGTTTTTTTCTGTTTTAAAATATCTATATCTGACAAATAATTAGATCATATTGGAACAATTGCGAAAGAATTCAATGAATTCAACTCAGCCAAATCAATCCTTTTAAATGATTGCATCAATTGAACAGTAGGTCACATAATATAATTGGATTGAACCATAAACAATTGATTTTATTGTGGAAATTCTATCCGTGTGTACAATATAAAATAATAAATATAAAATAATAATAATAATATAAAAATCTGAAAAAAATCCTCAAATTTTATTTTTGTGTTTCGAGAAAATAAGCGGGGCGGAACGATAATTTTTGAAATAATGGCTACTGTGACCACTGTATCTCTCACCTAGATTTTTTTTAATTATCTCTTAACAGCGGTCGGTAGCGTCGCTTTAGTAGAAAATGGGTTAATGACAAAAATGCTTTACATGTTATTTTCATAATTTCCATCGAATTTGAATGATTTAATAGAATGCCGTTTAGCCGAAAGCCGTTTGGCTTTCATATACATAAAATGTAAATAAATATTTAAAATATTGATCGGCCTAAAATTGGGTATATTAAAATCCCGTATTTATTATAACATATATCATGTATTGCAATTTTTTAAAAACAATATTTATTTTGTTTTCTTATTTTTAGATAATTTTAAAATTTCAGCTTAAAGAAATTTCAATACGGAATTTTAAAAATACGTAATTTTGATATAGGGAGCTTGAAATACGCGATTTCAAACCCAACTCAAAAAATAATGTTTGGTAAAACGACTACTCAGCCAAATGGCTTTTTGGACAAAAAAATTAATTCTGGATTGTTACAATTTCATGTATATTTAAATTTACAAATATTATTATTATTATATTTGATTTAGAGTATTTCAAATTATCGGCCCAGGACTTTAATAAATATATACTCACAGGGGGTATTTATCTTAAGCTCATAGGAATATAGGCACACCAGCAGGTACATATTGATCAGATGCCATAATTTTCCTACTGAAAATAATTTCCAAAAAAACATTAAGTATGATTATCTTTGGAAACAAAATGCAACTCTGCAGATTATACACAGTGCACAATTATATAATGTGCAACTGACGAAATGTGCAATGTGCAGGACTCGTGATCGATTCTCTCTTACATATGTATATACTTGAACTATGTTTATAGGCAATGGGCGGGCTCGCACCCGCATCAAATCTCATCCGCGACGACGACGGCCGGCGTTCCTCAAGATTGCAGTATTTCTTCTTTTTTGTTATATAATGTATACTCGCAAAACGTATATATATATATAAATATATATATTATATAAGGGATCCTCATCACGTTCCTCGGACGGTCGGTCGTCTGTGTGGAACACGCGTGGAATGCGAGTGTAATTATTAGGTAAACATCGACGAAACATAATTATATAGGCTCCGCCATTCTGTTTGTTTAAATAAAACGAGAAAATTGTTGACGTGTGTGTAGTATGATATACCATTTAAAAAAACCTATACCTTTATTGTATATATATATAGTTAGTTATACCACTGCTGGTTGTATATTTATGTAGTCATATTTATAATGGGTCAAAAGGTCTTGGTTGTTTGTTAGTTTAAGTTTAGCGGCACGGCGTGCGCGAGCCTGGCGTCAGCGCACCGAAGTGTATTTATGTGGGTCTGTGGGACTCGTATTACTTCAATGACAGGCGATGACTTGTAGTTTGGTCTTTAAAATCAGTATAGATATTTTACTGTATATACAGAAACAATAAAGAACTGTATATAGAAGCGTGCGAGTTTGGCATTTGCCAATTATATTATACATACTATATTACTATATACCTATGAGTAAATTATAATCGAGCTGTGTAATTTTCCTTTTTCTTAACCGCGTGTCGCACACAGACATTTTGCAAGATCATATTTCAATATCTGCGCAGATTTATTTGTACAATATGTTTTCTTGATTGACAGCTGAACAAAAAGTACTTGTACGAATATTATTTTGATCACCGCATGACCGGAAGAGTTAAGTGGCTGCCTGGTTTGCATAAATGCCGCAACGGCGAGATTACGATGGCGAAAAAACGCGTGCTCGGCGCAGACGTATCATTGCACCATTTTTTTGCTGTAGAAATTGTTCCCGTCGAATCCATGGGCTGAACTCCACCAGCACACACATATAGTACATACGAGCTGTTCGCATTCTGCATCCGCGTTTTTATATCCTTTCAAGACATTTGAGTTTGAATAACCGTATCAATGGAAGATTCGAAGCCGCCGCTGCCGCCGCGCCGCTCTTCAACAAAACATTTGGGCCACAGACGAGGTGTAGTTTACAACTCACACATATATATATGTTATACTCGAATATATATATATATAGATTATTCTGTATATATAGTAGATCATTTATTTTGAGCAGCCCTTTTGTAGTGTCCTGTGAGAACTTTTTTTACGATAGAATGAGATCCTTCACAAAATACACACACACACACACACAAAACATATCACATATATATTAAATATAATAATAAAGCGCCGTGAATAATTGCGGCAAAACGTTTGCGTGCATAGAAATCGGGGGAGATTCAAGACGCTTAAAACGTTTATCAAGATATTGTATTCGGTGATTGTTGTGAACGTGTTTTCTGGTATGTGAGTAAATATTGACGATGGATTCGGTTTGAATTGTGAGTTCAAATGCTGGTGGTAATGGGAGAATACAAATGTTGTATTATTAAAGATGTTTTCAATTCAAAAAAACTTAAAAAGGTATCATTTGTTACATTTAAAAACTATGAGATGGATTCTATAAAATATAAGTGGTTTTGTTATATTTTAAAGATAAGCAGCACAGGTGTTTGCTAGAATTCTTTTAATATTTAAAGATTAACTAAAAACTCTGGATAACAGATCCAGTTTTTATAATAATAGTTTTATTTTAATAATAGTCAAATCGGAATTTAACAGTAAAGTCATCTAATTATTTTTCTTCTTTAAACCTAGGATAGGCAGTTTAATAAATACCGGAATCAAACAAAAAATTGTGCCTAAAATATATAATTATTGTTACAAAAAAAGAATTTTTATGGCAACAAATTATGAGGGTAACAAAAATGTTTTTCCTTGTAACAAAAAAAATGTGGGGCACAAAAATCAAACATGCACGCAGAATATGCGAGATTTTGTCTGATATTCCGATAAAAAAGGAGATGTGTAAATGATAATATCCTGACTCCAAACCCTAAAAAGGATTTGGAGGAAACCCCTCCTATTAATGGGAGGGTTGCAAAGAACAAAACAAATTTCTGAAAAATCACTGTAACTTTGCCCCCTTTCCTGATAAGGGAGGCATTTCCGTCTAACCACCGGATAAATTTATGGATAAGAAGGTTACTCATTTCTTCCTCTTATTTTTTCCGCCAGCACTAAAAGCTTTGCGGAAGATTTACCGACATAAACATACAAAATACACTATAAAACAAGCTGGTCTGATTAGGTTCATCAGGCAAACAACGATGTTACAGAAAACGAACCAGAATACCGTGGTTATTGCTCAGCGGTCCTTTGCCCTTCAAGTCGTTAAGTTTCCGCGCAATCCTTGCAAAAACAAAATTATGTATGTTATGTATGAAGTAAGCTGGGCAGCTGGTCCTAATCAGGACCATTTACCTGTTTACTAGCGGACTATTTTAGGTTTAACCGATAAAAGGTTTCTTTATTTAAATATTTTTTATTGTTCTGTTATTTTAATTTTGTTTATTTTGTATTTTTACGGTTTTAAAATGTTCCATTAATTTTGTAATATTTTATATTTCTTATATTCTTATATTATAATAATAAAAACATATCTAATTTGATAACTACTTTAAATTAAATTAATAAATAGTTTAGTATATCATAGTCCAGGCTCAAATCTATTTAAAAGAAGAGATTTGTGACGTCATCAATTCCCCGAAACTTTATTTTCTTTAATTCGATATTTTTCAAGAACTACGCAATACATTTGGCTCTAGTACAGACTTTTCACAAACTAAAATCTAATGGCTTTTAAATAGATTTATCTGATTGTGAAGAGAATGCGAATGATGAAACTGGATCCGGGGCAGAAATTTAAGATAAATCTCAATATGAAATGCTTGAGTTTCATCCTGATAACGAAAACAAAACTTTATCTGAAATGAGGAAAATTATTTAACATTTTTAAATCTTGAATGTCAGTCATCTCAAAGATATTTTCCTAATTTTAGATCCAGTAAAATAAGCAGTGCTTCCACTAATATATTAACTGCCAAAGGATTTTAATTTACGTTTTTCAGAAAATAAAATAATACTCCGTTATCTAAGAAATTCAAAAACTCGTAAAAATTCGTAATGATGAACGAAAAAATACTGATTTAATTTCGACGAGCAGAGTTTTGAGCCAAGATATATCCGCCAAACATATTAAATCACAAGCATTAGGCACAAAAGTTACAA
>JAAAKO020057735.1:0-10514 GCA_010015015.2 Bolitophila cinerea | reverse complement strand
TTCAATTTGCGGATACCTTATTTCCACTATGGTGAGCGAGCTGGATGCGTATGCCACGGGTTGATCGGCCTAAAGAATCGCTGCTCCCAAAGCATAGGAACTGGCGTCGCACTGTAATTGTACGTCCTCGTTGACGTTGTAGAACCGGAGAACCAGGGTGACGAGAGGGCTTATTTAATTTCTTTAACTGCTTGGGCTTCATGAGGCGTCCAAATCTACTCCGATTCTTTCTCCAACAGTCGTCGCAAAGGCTGGGTTATTTGTGACAAGTTAAGTATGAACTTGGCGAGATATGTCATCATACCCAATAGCCGCTGCAGCTCTAGCTTGCTTTCGGGAACTCGCAGTTGACCAATCGCTTCAACCTTCTCCGGATCGATCTCAACGCTACTTGCACTGAAAATGTGTCCAAGAAATGTAATTTTCGGCACACTGAAGATGCACTTCTCCTTATTTAGAGTTAGACCAGCTTAGTTATGTGTATATGCCGTTGCAGCGCTTAAAACCAGGCCTCCACCAGCTTTTAGTGAGGGTCAAATCAGAATTCATTTTTTGTACACAGTATTATTTATTAAATTATATTTAGTAAATTACGTAATATTTCGTAATATTACGTAATATTACGACATATTACAGCCTATTATTACATATGGCGTTTTCGATTCGAAGACAGAAACATTTAAGAATACGTAATGTGGGAGAACAAAAATTATTGGACGTAAGAAAACCTTCTCCGCCAACTTTCCCTACAGTGGTTATGATACTGTCAAAAAATATCAAAATTAAAGAAACGTCAAAAAAAGTTAAAGAGAAACGTCTAAGAGACCACGTAAGCGTAAAACTAATCGAGAAAACCGTGCAGTGATAAATAAAATAACTATTAAGGGAGTTCACTGCTAACTGCGCAAAAATGTGGTAGTATGTGTAATTCATTATAGATGCTATGTGTATGTGTGTAAGTTCGTGTAATGACCATGAGGTGGCGCTCATGTGACAGTAATAATATGTCTGTGACAAGTATTTAATTATTTTATGTTGTTTTTCTATTAATATAAAATAAACCCTACAGATACACGGAAATGCAATTTATTTGCAGGAAACCTAATTATGATTCTGATAAACATAATATAAATACAGCAGATATTTAAAATAATATATTTCTTTCCGTGTATACAAATATATAATGTATGTATGTATTTTATGATGCCTGTGCATCGTGTTTCACTCGAAAAGTAATTGTTTATATTATCTAATTTATGTTTATTTATTTTTCACATTGTTATTGATGCCTTTTTGTGGTTCGCTCGATTCTCAATGCATTTGGTTCCTGATGCAGAGATGCACCTCAAACATAAGGTGGGCGGCGCAGCGTTGCACATCATGCACTCTGACACCACGTGTTAGGTATATATATATATATAATATACGTATAATAATATATGTACAAATAGGATAGGGCTGTCATGTGATACAGTTTGACACTCAAATTCAGTTATTCAGCTATTCAGCACGGGGAAAAAGAACAGCATCTTAAATATATATATATATATGTATATATATGTATATATATAATTGTTGACATACGTGCACGCGCTCGCAGGGGTCAAATTCGTTTGTTCGGGTACAAATGTTATTAATTGAATTCGTATCAATGCTTGACAGGAGACACGACACGTAGTGCATTCCATACAAAATACAAAATACATATACATAAACTATACATATCCAAACACGTGTAAACTATGTACATATATATACAATCTATATATATTATGGACCTTTTATAAACGAAAATCTTCTGGCAGAGGTAAAAACGATTACTATTTATAGATATCACCCTGTCTTCGGAAATGAGACATTCTTTTCGAAATAGATTGTTTTTAATTAAATACGCGACACGCACATTGTGACACTCGCCCCGGAATTAATGAATATTATAGTCTATATATTTTTGTGTATAGGGCTTTTCGCTTTCGGCCGACCTCAAGTCAGGGGGTAAACGTTTTTAATTATCGCATTGATTTTGTGTTAAGAGAAACACACGTGTGTGTTTATTTTTGGATTTATGGGGAAAATCAAAATACTTTTCAATATTTGGTGACTTTTTGTTAAAGAATTGAGAACATTTACTAAGTTTAGGTCAGACGAATTAGGATACGACGTTTTGAACCACGACTTATTAGGCCACTATCACGCGGAACCCTAGTCTGACTAATTTTGAAATATATAAGTAGTCCAGCTAGACTAGACAAAAATATAGTCTAAGTCTAGCTTGACCAGAGAAAAAAATGTATGTGTATAGGTTTTCGTAAGCTCGAAATATGAGTCAATGTCAACAAGTTTTTTTTATGTGAAACTAGAATAGAAAATAAAACAATTCAAGTTAGCTAGAATATAAAAGAGTGTATGTCTAGAAAAAAAGTTAAGGTCTAGCTGGTCAATATAATAAAAACCACAGAAAATTAATCTAGCTTCAATAGAAAAAACAGTTTATGCTAGTCTAAAAAACTAAGTTTAGGTCTATTTTTAAGTCTATGAAAAGAGTTTTAGTTTAGCTTAGCTAGAAAATAGATTGTAAGTCTAGCTAGACTAACAAATAAAAGGTTAAGTCTATATAGACTAAAATAAAGAGTTTTAGTCTATCTAGTCTAGAAAAAATCAGTTAAGGTATAGCTTAGTTTAGAAAAAAAGAGTTTAGGTTTAGCTAATTTAAAAAAATAGTTTAAGTCTAGCTAGACTAGATTTTTTGTCTATAAAAACAAGTTTAAGTATAGATAGACTTTAAAAAACAGTTAACGTTTAGCATAGTTTAGAAAAAAAACTCTAAATTTAAATTTAAGTCAAGCTAAACTAGAAAAAATCTACCTTATCTAGAAAAACCGTTTAAGTTAACAAAAATTAAGTCTAGCTAGATTGCTATATGTTTTTTTCTAGACCAGCTTGACTTAAAGCTAGTCTATAAAAAAAACACAGTTTAAGTCTGCTGGACTAGAAAAAATGAGATTAAGTCTAGCTAGACTAGAAAAAAACAGTTTAAGTCTAGCTAGTCTAAAAAAAACAGTTAAGTCTAGCTAGTCTAAAAAAACAATTAAAGTTAAGCTTAGTTTAAAAAAAATAAGTTTAGGTCTAGCTACTCTAACAAATTTAACTAGACTAGAAAACAACAGTTTAAGTCTAGCTAGACTAGAAAAAACAGTTTAGGTCTAGCTAGACTAGACCAGTTAAGGTCTAGCTAGACTAGAAAAAACAGTTTTATTCTAGCTGGTCAAAAAAGAGTTTAAGTCCAGCGACACAATAAATTGACAGTTTAAGTCAAGCTAGACTAGAAAATACAGTTTAAGTCTTGGTAGACTAGAAGAAATAGTTTAAGTCTAACTAGACTAGAAGAAACAGTATAAGTCTAGCTAGACTTAAAGGAGCAGTGTAAGTTTAAAAATCATTTTACTTTTAGCTAGACTAGAAAAAAAAGATTAACTCTAGCTAGATTAGAATAAAAGTTTAGGTCTAGCTAGTCTAGAAAAAATAGTTTAGGTCTATGTAGTCTAAATAACAGTTTTAGACTAGCTAGACTAGAAAAATCAGTTTTAGTCTAGTTATACTAGAACAATCAGTTTTAGTCTAGCTAGTCTAGAAAAATCAGAAATAAGAGTTTAAGTATAGATAGACTATAAAAACAGATAAGGTTTAGATAGTTATTTAAAAAAAAGTTTCAGTCTAGCGAGACTATATAAAATCAGTTTTAGTCTAGCTAGATTAGAAAAAAACTGTTTTTGTTTAGCTTAGTTTAGATATAAAATCAGAGTTAGTCTAGCTAGACCAGAATAAAATGTATCTAATCTAGAAAAACCTTCTAGGTTTTGCTAGACTAGAAAAATGAGTCTAGCTAGACTAGAAAAAAATGTTAAGGTTTAGCTAATTAAAAATAGTTAAAGTCTAGCTAGACTAGATTTTATTTAAGCTATAAAAAAGAGTTTAAGTATAGATAGGCTATAAACATTTTATGTTTCGTTTAGTTTAGAAAAAACAGTTTGAAGTCATAATTTGAATTTAAGTCTAGCTAGACTAGAAAATTTCTATATAATCTAGACAATCCGTTAAAGTTTAGCTAGACTACATTTTTTACCTCTAGCAAGATTTGTATATGTTTTTTCTAAACTAGCATGACTTAAATATAGTCTAGAAAGTTTAAGTCTAAGTTTAGCTTGACAAAAAAAAAGAGTAACTTTAGTTACATTGCTAAATGTATTTTTTTTAGACTAGCTAGACTTTAAACTAGTATAGAAAAAAAAAGTTTAAGTCTAGCTAAACAAGAAAAAAATATTTGGATAGTCTAGAAAATGATTTTAAGTTTAGATAAACTAGAATAAAACAGTTTAAGTCTAGTTAGACTATACAAAAAAAACAGTTTAGGTTTAGCTAGTCTAAAAAAGAATTTAAGGATAGAGTGACTAGAAATATTTTTTTTTGGTTTTGCTTAGTTTAGAAAAAAGTGTTTCAGCCCAGCAGAACTACAAAGAAACAAACATTTTTAGTCTAGCTGTCTCAAAAAATAATTTAGGTCTAGCTAGTCAAAAAAAAAAACAATTAAGTCTAGCTAGTCTAAATAACCGTTTAAGTCTAGCTAGTCTAAAAAACAGTGTAAGTCTATCTAGTCAATAAAACAGGTAAAATCTATCTAGTCTAAACAAAGACAGTTTAAGTTTAGCTAGTATAAAAAAGAGTTTTAGTCTAGCTTGTCTAAAAAAGCAGTTAGACTAGAAAAATCAGTTTAAGTCTAGCTAGACTAAAAAAAACAGTTTAAGTCTAGCTAGACTAAAAAAAGTCTGATTATGTTTAGCTTGTCTAAATAATAATTTAAGTCTAGCTAGACTAAATAAAAGAGTTTAAATCCAGCTAGACTAGATAAAAACAGTTTAGGTTTAATTAGTCCAAAAGAAAAAGTTTATGTGTAGATAGACTAGAATTTTTTTTAGTGTTAAAAAAAATAAAAATAATTATAGATGGCCTATAAAAACAGTTTTTGTTTAGCTAGCTTAGAAAAAAACAGTTTAAGTCTGCTAGACTAAAAAAAACATTTTATATCTATCTAGACTACTTGAAACTCTGTTTTGTCTGTCAATAATCTGTCTAGATCTAGCTTAAAGACCAGATACACTCGCAAAGTGAAAATAGTGAAAAATGTCTTATTATAACTAGAAAAGAGGTAAAGGCGTTTAGGTTTAGCTTTTACTATAGAAAAACGTACTAGTTTTGCTATACCAGAAAAAAGAGGTTAAATCTGACAAGACTAGAGAATAAAAGTATCTAAGTCCTGCTAAACTACAGAAACAAATATACGTATAGCTGGACTTTATAAAAGAGCTAGATTAGATTGGACTAGCTAGACTAGTGGTAGACTAAAAATAGATAATTTGACTAGACTAAATTTGGCTGAAGGCTAGTGAATAACTGTACACCTAAGTCTAGCTAAAATTGAGTGAAAGAGTATAAGTATAGCTACGCCAAGTGAAAAATAGTTTTTTGTTTCGGTAGTCTGAATTAAAAGTCTTCGTCTGGCTTAGTCTGGCTAGACTAGTAAAAAATATAGTTTGCTTTATGTTTGACTAAAAAATAGAGCACAATAGTCTTTATATTTATGAGACCTTATTAGATAATCAATCCAACTACACGTAAAAAATAATCTTAGCTAATCTAGAGTAAGATCCTAAGTCAGGCATAAAAAACTAGGGTATAGATCTAGCTAAATTAAAGAAAAAGACCTGAATCTAGCTAGTCTACAGTCTAGTTATACAAGAAAAAGATGAATAGTGCTGCAGTTTAGTATGTCCAAAAGTTGTTTAGCGGTATATGTTTTTCGATGTTCCTAACCATTTGGTTTCCCGGAGATGTGTTATGTATATAATAATTATAAATTTTTTCTCTCTTAGGTTGATGAAGGATTTGTTGCGGCTTTGTCTGTATAACCTTTGTAGCCTAATGTATGCTTTGAGACTTCTGTTTCTTTTACAGGAGTATCATATGTGCTTCCTGGTGGTTATGTTGTGTTTCTTTAAGATCAAAATGAGATTTGTATGGAATTAATAAATGTGCACTGTATGCAATGAGAATATTTACCATTCGTTCCGTAAATAATATTTTTTAATTTATTTTGTTAGCCAAAAATATAATTATCATCATTATTCACTAAACTTCTTAAATGACTGGTCGATTCACGATAGAACTGTTTTTTTTTTTCACCAAAACAATACATGAAATAAAATTTAGTGTTGTCTTTTCTCTTGAAATCTTTTAGTCCGTATTTCTCACTTAAATATATAAATGTCTTAATATACACAAATGAAATATCTAAAACGTTTAACAGTTTCGTGATTTTACGCAACAGAGACTATATGATTTTAATAAAGCTGCGGTCGTAAAATTGATTTATATCACATCTCGTTACCGCTGAGAACGTTTGGTCGCACACTCTCGCGTCTCTCTATTTATCTCCTCAATTGCACAGAGAGGTCGTCGTTACACTTGACGTCTTAATTTAATTTCTATGTATTACCCAGAAACACACTGTATAGGTATTCTTTTTATCGTATACATCTTTCGAAACTATATAGTTTCCTAATTAAACAATAAAACCCGCATAAAACCTATTTCACGCCGTGCCGTGCCGCACAGTGGGGAAAAATGTGTTTTTTTTGCTTATAATTTATTAACCAAACAAAATTGGAGTTGTGTGTCTGTCTGTGTTTTTTCTGTAGGCGGTGAAAATCTTGCATAGATTTTCATCTCGGTAGATGGTGTGTGGAATTTTTACCCACTAAAACCTCTTCTATGTTTCCCAAGTCCACCCGGGACTACCATGCGGTATTGTTTCGGGGGACCGGATTGTTGCTTGTTGTTGTTGTTTGATGTGTATATTGGAGATTTTATAATTTTGTCTGGAGTAACGACCTCACGTTCAAAACCAGGTAATTGCGTCTCTCTGCTGAGAAACTTGATCATTTTATAAAACGTTCTCAGGCGTTTCTGGCACATTGATTCAGTTCAGGCAGTTCGAAGACGTATCTCTGTAAATTCTCTACAGGTAACTTCGAAATTTACCATTCCGTGCTTCCATCACATCCAGACTTGCATATCTGGAATAATCCGGAACGTCCACCGACCATTTATTAAAGTGTCTTACTATTCTTGCCATTATTCTAGGTATACTTGGGTTTGGTAAGAACGTTTTTATTCAGCTCAAAGAGAATATCGTCATTTGACGCATTGCATTAGCAAGCACCTTTACCTTTCTAAGGTTTATCTCCGACTCTAACTCATTGAAACAGATTTTGATCTTCCGTACGAGTCTTTCTTTTTCGTGGTGAACGTTGTTTCTCTCCATGCTCCTGGAGTGCCTCAATGGTCTTCTTTAAAGTTTGTCTCGAAGAAAGAGGAGAAGAGGGTAAAATATCTTGGTTCGTTTCATTATCGATTGATCTTAGATCCATTAGTGACGATCCCCTGACCATGTAACTCTCAGTTGGAGACCTTGGCGGCTTTGCACTTTAGCTGAATGGATTTGGTGTGGTCGTATCGTCGTCGTTGTTGTTGTTGTTGTTGTTGAATTTATATTCATTATTGCGGGGCGACCAGTGGTCCAGGTTTCATTAAGACACCAACGGTTCGTGGTCTATTGATTTAATGGGGAAAATAAATGTCATCAGTAGTAGAGCCACGAAAAGACCATCATTACTCCCTGAGGCGGCCCAGTTTAAGGGAGTCTCCGTTGTTTAACTACCAGTTACCCCGGATGCGAAGTAACCCAATGGGCACGTGTCGCTTAACTTACCTATTATGTTTATTAAAATCATACGTTCAGTATTAATTTTTTCCTTAACTTCTTCCACCTTTTCTCTTTCCTGGAAGCGTGCTCGTGTAGCCTTGCGTAAAAATACCCGATCATATAATCCTCAAGATTTTCGCCCTATTAGTATTTTTTTCACACTTTATCCCAAGTCCTAGAAAATATAACTAAAAATCAAATAAATGCGCATCTAATGAAAAAAGCCTACGATTTCCAATCTGGTTTTAGACAGAAACACAGAATGACATCAGCTCTAATAAATGATACCGACTAAATACAGCCTCCTTGCAAATGATGTCCAGTTATATTACTCTTGTCCTCCAAATCTTCTTCCCAAACTGATTAGTACAATTAACGACGAATTAAAAGCAGTAAACTTTTGTGCAAAACCAACCAGCTCATGAGCATTATTAAACTACGAAAACACAAAATGTATATCCTTTTTACTTCAACTCGTTCAATTATTGATTCTTGTTCATTTTCCACCATAACGATTGATAATAAAGTCCAATCATCCAATCTAACAGTGCCAAAATCTTGGTTTTATAATAAATGATAAGACGTAGAGTTTCTCTTGCATGGCACGAGGATGATAGTGATTATCTCTTCTGTATACAAGCCTTTCGAATCACCTGACCCGCCTCCCAGCAAACAACGTTCCGTTGGTGATTGGGTCGGACTCTAAATCACACCATGCATTGGACAGTTCGAATACCAACCCTAGGGGTAAAGCTCTCCTTAGCTTTTTGGCGGGGACAGCTGTGGAGATAGTCAATAACGTTGACGATCCTACGTTTGTCACATCAAGAAGACAAGAGGTGCTCGACCATTTTCTGTGCTATCTGGGTTAGATGAACTTGATTAAGAACTGGAAATATTTTAAGGACATCACCTCACCAGAACACAGAAGCATTTATTTTTAGTTCTTTACTTACCCGACCCCGCCGACGAAAATTCGGAATTGTAGAAATACGATTTGGGCCAAGTTCAGAAACCTCATCTCTAATAGAGCAGTTGAATGGAATTTCAACATCGACTTAATCTATGGTCTTGAGACAGTTGGTAAGCTTCTCACCGAAGACCTTCTAAGTGTTTTGAATTATTTTGCCCTCTTAGAGTAATCAAGACTAGGAACCATTGTCCATGGTGGTCAAGTCACTCCTCAAGTCAGTCAGGAAATATTTTAACAGGGCTCATAAGACCGTCTTGCAGGAGGATTGGAATCATTTTTCCACCACTCAAAGGAACTATAAGGAAGCTTTAAGGACAGCAAAACGCGGCTCTCGGTTGTACTTTTGCAAAGAAATCGAGGATGTATATCCATCCTCTCGAGGCTCCATAAAATCCTCTCTAGAGACGCGGCTGTTAAAAATATTTCGTTAAGGCTCCCGGATGGTTTTCTTACGGTAGGTACACTTTCCTGAATGCGTGTTCCTGGTAGAGACTATAGCGGCGGAGATCTCTTCGTTGCCGGTGGCTCTCCAGTAGAGAGTTAAAGTGTCGACTTTTGTCATAAGTGAAGACAAAACGAATGGTCGATCAATACGTTTGTACCGTATAAATCCCCTGGAGAACTAGAACTGCCTAGGGCTTATAAAAAATCTTCTCCTATCGATATTTACAGGATGCATGGCTTCGGTCTTAAATGATTCTCCCATTCATTGCAATCAGCATGCCTAACTAATCCAGTATGCTTTGAATATTATCTCCAAATTGGTTGAGGGTTTAGGTCTTTAGGTTGATGCCACCAAGTAATCAATGGAAATATCGGGAGGCTTTCGGTAGGTCATTGGGACTGTCTCCAAAAGTGGTCCACTGGTTTGACCTAGCCAATACCCTCGCATCATACGCCACCATCGTGTGGTGACAAAGATCGAGAAGGGTATCGGCCGTAAGGCAACTAGAGAAGTTCCAACGACTGGTTTGCATTGCCATAAGAACCAGTCCCACATTTGCATTAGAATTCCTTTTTTGGGCCTGTCACCTCTCCACCTCTTCATCGAGGCAGAAGGGAGGTCGGCGGCACAAAGTCATTTTCTCAGCGGTTGTTGAAAAACCTCTTCTAAGGGTCACGCCTTTATATGGAGCGAGACTATAAATTTTAGGCCAGTAATAGGGATGCCGTCAGACTATGCCATTCCGAGTTTTCGTTTCGGTAGTAGATTCGAAGTCGCTATCCCTTTAAGAAAGGATTGGATACTCGGTCCACTAGATGGGAGCGTGTGGTACACCGACGGTTCTCACAAAGAGGGGCTTCAAGCGCTGAAATACATAATTTCAACCTCTCTCCAACTGAAGAAACGGCCATCTCGCTGGATGGGTATTGGCGTTGGACAACTCCGAATTCAAAAAAAATCTGAAAAATTGTATGTATTTTCCTAAATGTTCAACATGCTGAACTTACTCCGATGACACTCCGAAAACTACGAAAATGTGGATTCGGAGTTGTCCAACGCCAATTTGACCGAATGGTTAGTCTTCGTGTTTGTATATGTAATAAATGAAAACTGAAATAAAGGCATTTGAAGTTTTTTTTTTGAACTTTCCATTACCGAGTTATAAACGCTTTTTTGTGTACAATTCCCACTGTGCGCCGCCGCCGTTTAGACTTTTGAGTGCCGCACATTAATTTTATGAGAAGAAATACATATTTCGCTGTCCATCTCTCGTGGAT
>JAAAKO020057724.1:0-10514 GCA_010015015.2 Bolitophila cinerea | reverse complement strand
TTGTAGTTTATAAACTAAATTTTAGAAGAACTTTATATACTATTTTATGTACATTGAACAATTATATATTATTGTATATATTTATATAGTATAGTATAATGTAGGTACAAATATAGATTTTTATTTTTATATATTTTATTTAAGGTTATGAATTATCTAAAATATTCACTTCTCTACCATCATCAACCCCGTGGTGTCCGACTATCGGCCAGCGCAGTTCTCTAAAGAGCCTAGTTTCAATCACTTTAAGAGCAAACAAAATATCTTAGAACCAAGAAAGAACCAAGTAACTATAACGTTAGTTTTTGTAATTATATATAATAATTTATATATGAAATAATTAATAAGTATATTATTAAAATGAATATTAAATTCATAGATTTTTTAAACCTTTTTTTACGAATTATTTAAAGAACAAATAATCCATACAACTGATGATCAAAGAACGTATTCTAAAAAAAGTTCGATCTAAAAAAAACTTTTTTTTTGTTTTTTAAAAGTTGGAGCAAAAAAAATATTAAATGGGGATACGCTTCAATGACACGAGATGGAGGAAACAACTAATTAGAGATATTGTCAGTTTTATCTGAAATCCAATAAACTTCGATAAACAAACAAGGAATCCAGGAGGGTCTAAAAAAGTATATTACAGTATTCCAAGCAGCAGTTTTCCTCCGATAGATAAAATCGCCGAGTTTTTCACCTAAAGCGCCAGAGCTCAGTTTGGTTTCGGTATACTCACCGCGATCACCGCGCTTACTAGACAAGAACCTGCATCGGTGTTTAAGCTACTCGAATAGCCCAAACTGGTGGGGTACCCCGCACTCGACATTTTCAGTAGTCAAGAATTCTTCTACTCCTACGAAATTCCCCTTGGTTTATCTACATTTTCTTCTTCTTGATAAGATTGCAGAGTTTGTCAAGAGATCGGAAAGATTTCCTGTGGGTCAACCGGCTCTAGTCTACGGGTTGTTAGTGGCCTACGTTCTGGACCTTTCTAATTGAGACAATTATCAGCATCACCTCCCTATGTTAGGACTTTTGCTGGATAAAAGCTTTTCGTAATAGGGGGACACTTCCCTAAGTCTCTCAATAAATACATTTATTTTTAAAAGAAGGCCACTTTACAGAACTCCATCTGGCAGAACTGGGACTGCTCTATTGACAATTTGTATAAAGCGTTTCCTATTTAATGCTCAGTTTCTCGTGTACGTTGATTCATTTTTAAACATTTAAACAAATCCCACTGATTTAGTCTTTTGTGTAGTCTAAATGTTAACTTGCTTTTTACTCTTTCATCGCTATGGAAATTCTTAAGACATAGTGCAGCGAAAGTTCGCTACCGAGGATGCCTTACATTCGAATACGTCCCCGTCTATATACTGTTTACATTTGTGTACGGGATAAAAAAAGACATAATTACAACTCGTGAAAAAAAACAATAACAACGAAAACATAAATTATATAACAATATAGTGTATTTGATAGTTGTTTCTATAAAAAAAATTATAATAACTTCATTGTGATCGAATAAAATATATAATGAACAAAAAATTAAATTAACGAAAAATGTCTATTACTTCAAGACGCACGATAGAAAATGAGGTTTCGTTATAAAGGACGCGGATGTGTACACGAATCGAAATTCGAACAAGCCAGAAGGTCACAAAAGAATGAGTACAAAATCACACACTCAAACATAAATGTGGTCATCACTTCTTAGAAGGACACCTATTAGCTTGATCGATTTCCGTTTCGCTAAATATTGGTGTACATTTTTCATTTGTCTAATGCAATTTGTCTAAACACTTTCTTTTCAAAAATCAATCGGGCATTTATGCTTTCTTAATCCGGACTTTAGCTTCAGCTTCAGCTTTGGACAAATTGCTTTAAACTGATGTTCCAGTCCCTATCAGAGTATCATAGATAATATTACAATTTACATGATATATGCATCATAAACTCTTGTTCACAATATTAATATAATCTATATATACATATATACATATATATAAATATTATGTTTATAAATATGTATTCTATATTTACGTGTGTGTATTTTATAAACTAAAACTATTCAATTAAATCTAAGAATATACAATTATTGAAAATGTATCTAGCTACAGCTAGATCTAAATGTCACACCACACCCTCAGAATATGTATTGGCGCGCACACACTTTGTTTTTTTTGTTATATTTTGGTTCCGTTTAAAAAATAAATGGATTTCACAATAATTATTATGTATTATTTACGTTTTTTGTTTGTTTGAAAAGTTCATTAGGTTTTTTTTTAATTGTAGTTAAAACGGAATAGTGACTCTAGAAATAGATCAATATGTTTGTTTGTTGTTGTTCTAAACACTTTCACTTGTACCATTACTGTACAAATTGGGAATTCGGTGTTGTTGTACAGATGATACACTTTTTGATGTTAGCATACTTTTGTATACCAAAATTTATGTGTATATATATATGCGCTTAGGTGGTCTTGGGTCTTGCGTGGCCACGTGCCTTTTGCTGATTCTTATTCTTTTTTTTCTTGCGCACGATCGGTGGAGCGACAATGACAATGGGCGGCGGTGCAAGCATCGTTGGATGCGGTCGCCTGGGCACGCTTGACGCTTGAACTTTGCCGCCCAGTCTACCGTCGGCCATTGTGGTCGTAGATATTGTGGCCGACTGGTGGTGTTGATGGCGACGGCGACGACGGTGATGCCCTTTGACCCTATGCTAGTGCTCCTTCTTGTCCTTCTTCTTGCGCTTCTTCTTCTTGTCACCGACCTGATGATGCTCCTGTTTCTTGGCAATACAAACACGGCAATACCAGTCCTCCTTGCTGTCTGGCGGCACTTGAATGCCCACGCAAACCCTGTGCACAAAATTAAATTGTCGTTAGTCACTCTCTTATAATATATATATATATATATATATATTTTATAAATTACCAATGATACCACGCATCGCAGCCATCGCAACCGATCATAGGAGTTCCATCGTCCACACGTCCGCACGCCGGGCATATCCAAACTTGGTTACCTTCATTCTCCTAGAAATCACAAAAATCTAATTATTACAAATCTCCCAATAATAATAAATATATTTGCAGACATTTTATACAGTTTTATGAGTAAAAAGAGATTGTACCCAAAATATAATACATTGTTTAAAAATAGACAATAGATTCGTCGAGCAATTAAAGGCAATGAACACTACGGTACCCGTTAAGGGAGGAAACTCTTTCTTTTTTTTCTCTCTCTGTCATACAATGACATAGAAACAAAAGTGTTAACAATACCGAATTAGAAAAGCTTACTTTCTCTTGAATGGTTTATTATACAATACTAACAAGTGTTAGAGGTTGGAGAGCCAAATGATTGGGGCGCAAAGAGCACCCCTGGGTCGTTCGTTCTTTCGCTTTACTAGGGAGGGGGAAATTGAAATAGAAAAAGTTTTAAATCGACCCCATTTTAAATGATTTTTTTGTGTAAGCAAACGAAATACACACGAGGTCTCTTCAAATGTAATCTACTGTAATCATTTTTAAGCTGATATTGTTTTAGATGAACTGGCAAGACTGGTGAGTGCCCCAAAACGTCAGAATTAATAAAAAAATACTACTAGTAGAATCCAGTATTTAAATGATTACCTGTGCGACCGGTGGTGGCCCAGCAGAGGCAGCAGCAGCCACTGGGGACCGTCTATCGTCCATCATCACCTTCTTCGATGAGCTGCCGCCACCGCTGCTGCTATGCGGTGACTTTCGTTCACCCGCTTTCGGTGGATTCATTTTGCGTTGTTGCTTCGGACTGATTTGTTGCACGGAATGCTGCGTAGGCACTAGCAAACCACTGGACACCGGTGGTTCCGGGGCACCACCGACACCGGCAACGTGCGCACTCAGGCTACCTGATGTAATTGTACAGTTGGCGGTGGGCCGTATTGGTGGTGCTACAGCAAACAGATTAACCGGATTCATTGCATCATAGGACGACAACGATGACGTGTGTGCCGCCGATTTGGGGCGTGCACGTGGCGTTACTGGTGCCGGTGCAAACGGAAGCGATGACGGTGAATTGGTGAGATCACGATCAGAGCCATCAATGTCCATGTCACTGCATGTATCGTCCTTGTGTTCTATACAGAGATTTTTTAGAGATAAATTAAACGTGAATAAAAAAAAAATTGCGAAAAATAGCCAACTTACTCTGCCCCGAAGTGGGTGTCTTTTGTTTGTGCGGTCTGGTGACCAGCGCCGAGAAACGGGCTAGCTCCGGTGAGGGCTCACGATTCTGGTCGGAACTGTTCAGCGTATCGTCATCGGTTTCGGTGTCACGTGTACGACTCGAAGATGGTGCTTTTATTGTGCTATACACAAGAAAGTGGGAGAGGCACACAACAGGTAAAAGATAGGTTTTGAAAAGTTAGTTAGTAAGTAAAGAATATTAAATACTATACGTACTACTTGCGATGCAGCTGCAGTTCCGGTGTATCGGGTCTCGGTGATGAGGCCACTGCACCGCCGCCACTGCCACCGATTTTAAGCGTCAGCTTTGGTATGGTTACGGAAGAGACCTCAATATTACTGGAAGCAGCAGCACCACCACCGCTACAACTACCCATTGACTGTGAGTCTCCACTGGCATTGGCCATAGCTGCTGCATCTACTGTAGACGCATCTGTCAGTGCAGCAGCAGCGGCACGTTCTCTCTCGTGTTTCTCGCGTTTTTTCTCACGCTTTTCCTTCTTTGAACGTTCCTTTTGCTCTTTGTCCCGGTGTTTTTCATCCTTGTCTTTGCTACGTTTCTCACTTTTATCCTTATTCTTGTTCTTATCTTTTTTGTCCTTTTTCTTTTTGATTTTAGCACCGTCCTTGTCCTTTTCCTTTTTCTCTTTCTTGTGCTCCTTGTCCTTGCGCTTGTCCGACTTGTTGTGACGCTCACGCGGAACAACTTCAGCCGGTGGTGACGGTGGCTCAATTGGTATCTCTTCCATTGGCTCATCGGCATTACTACTGTCACCCACCGATTGTGTGTCATCCGCATAGTTTCCTGTGCTGCTGGTCACCTGCGGTGGTGGTGAAACCGAACGTCTGCGTCCCGACGTACTGGACGCATGCGATGACGATGCAGACGTTGAGTGCACGTTGCCCGTAGACTGCGCCACAGTCGTCGTCGTCGTGGCAACCAAATCATTGCATACGGCTGCAGTAGTAGCATCAACGGTGGCAGTCGCAGAAACAATGCCATCTCGGAATCGATCAGAGAAATCGTCTAGATTCAGTGAGGCGGGCAACAGTGGTGCAACGTTACATTGTACACGATCATTGGCTGCAGGCAACGGAAGTGGTTCAGAGCTTGTGTCCAAATTGGGACGCTTCAGTCGAAAGCCGCTCATCATATCAAAGTTTGGCATGAATGCTGGCATCTGGCCATCAGCGTTCGGAAGCATCATGGCATTGCTCGGAATGAGGCCGGGTCCTGGGAATGTCCAGTTCGGATACATGGTTGGATATTTTGGTGCGTTCGCATTGAGATACGGATGACCGGTAGTATTGTAGATGTTGCCCAGTGTAGGTGGTAGATGATCAAGTTTGCGTGGCATCGATTCAAGTATTGTTGGTGGAGATGTTTCCAGAGGTGCAGCCGGTGGCGGTGGCTGACTGACGACCGGCGTCATTGTAACCAACGTGTCCTTGACTTTCTTCTCTTTAGGTACTTTGATCTTTTTTTTCTCGCGCACTTTTTTCGGTTTGCCCTCTTTCTTTTGAGCTTTGCTTGGTTTTTTCGGTGAAATGGCTGCAACCAACTCCAGCATTGGATCCAGTGGAATAGGTGGCATTGGACTGAAACTGTTTAGAGGCGATAGAGCAGCGGCGGCGGCTGCTGCTGCGGCTTGCTTACGCTGAGCTGCCTTTGAGTTCTTCTGTGGTGAGAAAAGCTTCTTGATAATCGTGTCCGAAATGGATGGCGTTTGGGCGGGCATCGGTTTCTCGTCAATGGGAAATATAGATGTTTCGGGTAAATTAAAATGTGCCGACAAATTGCTATGCTTGGCCGGATCATCTTTTGCTTTGGTCGAGATTCGCTTGAAGATGTTCAGTTTACGTTTGTCTGGCTCTGTGGAGATTTTGCCATCAAACACTGGAGAGCCCATTGCAAACGGAGACTTTGGTGCTGTGTGCGTCGGTGATGGACTGTTTGGAATCACCATACTATTGCTGTTGTCACTTACCGTTATCGAGAGCTCTTGGCTGAGTGGTGGCTGTGGTGCAAACAAATTACCGTATACCGAGTCCATGAGCTCTGCAGACTGCTGTTGCTGTTTTGAGTGTGGCATCTTTTGACGCTTGCGCGATGCCTTGCCCTCGGACTTTGGTGACTTAATCGTATCTTTGTGCTTACGCTTACGATCTTGCTTGGATGTGGGTGATTTCTTGATTGCAATCGTCTGAATGTGTTGCTCGAGCACAGTGGCCATAGGACTATTGATTGGTGGAAACATTGGTGTACTCATTGATGGCATTTGTTTCGGTGGTGGTGGACCCATCGGCTCCATCGGTTTGATTTTGCCATGCTCCTTTGGTGGTTTCTCTTTTTTAATGCGTTCCTTGTCGGAACCACCAGCACCGCTGCCCGCTAAACGTTTCTTGCTCGATTTCTTTTCGCTCTTCACCACCGCACTGACGGCCGCCACACCGATACCGAAATGTGGTTCGACGCGCTGTGGTTTCTCGCACGCAAACATTATGGGTGTCTTAGAGTCCGGCAGTTTACCTTCGCGTGCCGGTGATATAAAACCGGACGTTGTCATCATTACGCTAGAGATCTCACGTGTTACACGCACTTCAGGCTCATTGGAATTGCGATTTCGCTTCAGTACCTCGAACTGGGTGTCGGGACGTTTAAAGTAATCGGAATCGTCACCGCTTTGAGCGGAGAATGATTGTGTATCGATGCTAGTGATGGTCTCGTCAGTAACAGTGTGGTGTGTGATGTGATCGATCTTTGGCGACGGTGGAGTGGGTGGTGGTGTTGTTACCAGTAGCTGTTGTGCTGGTGCAACATTTGGCTCTGTTGTTGTTGTTGCTGCGATCGGGACACTCTCTTCGACAAAATCCTCTCGCTCCGGGTACATGGGCGGCAGGTGCTCGTGTACGTGTACCGGTCGTGTTACCACCTCTTTGCAGCCGGGCTTTAGAAAATTCAGGTGATCATCCTTGGCGTACGGATATTTGGGCACATCAATTGCACACGGCACCGGGTCTACGTTGGTAACATATTCCTCTAGATCAGCAATGCTTACGTTAATATCACCAAATGCAAGTCCGACATCGTCTAGATTCGGTTCGGTGCGTCCGTCTATACAGGCAAAAAAATATAAGTTAGTTTAGCATTTAACACAAGCATAACCAAATGTGAGTTAGTCGGACAGGTTCTTCTGGACATAACGCATGTATATTAATATACTTACATAGTTCAGCGTAGCGATGTGTCTGGTGGGACAATTCCTGCAGGTACTTGTGCAGAATGTCACCGAGCAGCTCGAGCGGTGTTGACTGTATCGAATTCCAGCCAATCGTTTGGCACAACTGTGCTACAATGACTCTAAGTACTTTCTGGGTGTAGGGCGACGACATCTTATTAGCGCAGAGAACTTAAGAACTTAACACAACTAGACAGAGTGGAACACACAACAACTATAACAAAAATAAAAAAGAAGAAAACGAATAAGATAAAATTGAAACAATAAAATCAAAATATTTATAAATGTTTGTGTGTGTATGGATAAAGGAAAAGAGTTCAGTTTAGCAGGACATCACGCCTTCTTGAATAAAACAAATTCCCGAAATTCGCTGGCCCAGATTTCATTAAATTATAATTTCACTAACACAACCTCTCTTTCAATCGATCCAAAAGGTGATCCCGGCTAAACTGAACATTTTCAAATGTTTTGGGAATTTTGCTAGTACATATTGCTAGTCTGGATGTTTGGGTGGGACGAATCAAAGCAGAGTTAGAGCGATACATAGAAATTTGTTTGCATATTACAAAAATAAAACAAAAGATAAATTTACCATTTTGTTGTAGTGGAAATTGAGAACATACACACACGCTTTCATTGAAAACATAAAAAAACAATACAATATACAGAGAAACATACAGAGATTATAAACATAAACCTACGTTTTTTGCTCTTCTTCTGTCTTTTGTTTTTCGGGTGGCCTTGCCCTGCAATGTTTGGGTTTTTGGTTATTTAGGAATAGTTAGAGATGTTAAACGCGCAGTACACATTTTAATTTGTGTACGTGTTTGTGTGTGTGTGTGTGTGTTTGGTGTGTATATCACTGTTTTTTACGTGTATTTGATGTCCCCGAATGCAGCGTCTGCGTGGACGACAGGCCGCTGGTGCGGAACTCTAGCACGCACACACAGAGCACAGCACTTAGATCGTTTAGAAGGCCATGAAAACGCGTTTAACTCTTTTCACTTGAATTTGATTTGAAATTCTTAGCAATATTTGAGAATATTACGATTATTACAGAGCACACACACACAATTTTTGTACGCAGCACAACTTTTTATCGATGACTACACACACCACACATTACACATACACAAACACACAGTGGACAGTGCAAATAAGATGGCGGCGGTGCTGCTGCTTGACGTTAGCGACATGGTACTTTTGTAGGCCCGGTCGACAAGAATGAGTGCGTACTGTGTGTACTTATATTGATATGTTTGTTGTTGTACTGTGTACAATTGTTGTTGCATGTTGTTGTATGCAAACAATTAACCAAAACAAACCAGTCAAAATCGGCGTAATCAAGAATTTCAAGCACGAGGTTTTACAATTTTGTTTTCAAACTAAAGTTATTTATATTATTATACTTAAAAACTTTCAAAAGTGTCGTTTACTGAATTAATAGTGTTTGCCAACATCCTTAGTCAACCTTTATAGTAGAATAAAATTACAAAAATTGGGGTTATGATGACATTTATCTGGATATTCAAGCAAAAAGGTATGTAATTGTGTTTGGTTCTTCTTAGGGCTGTGGAGTCGATCGTTTTTGGTAGGAGTCGGAGTCGGTTTCGTATAATTTATACCGTCTCCAACTTCAGCAAACAATTACTATACCAAATGAGATTTCACACGGGTCAGATTTAAAACAGAATCTGTAGTGCGACGAAACACTAAAACTCGTAACTTACAAGCCCTGGAAATTTATTTTATATTTTTACTGATAGTATATTTGCCTAGCACCGAGAAGATTCGTATTTTTTGTAATAATACGCCATATATTTGGGGCAAGGCACGCACATCACTGTTATTAATCAAAATCAAATATGACTTTATCATTAATTTAGTGTTTTATCGTTTCTGTTTTAACCTTCTAAACATTATTGCTTAAAATAAAATTCGAGCGCCATCAATATCATTTTAATTTAGATACAGTTTTTAATACTTAAATAAATCGTATATCTTTCTCTAATTCCGAATCTTTGCTATAAAAACTTACCGCAAGTTTATCCTAGAATTTACACTGATTATCACAATTTTTTAAATGTATATAAAGTGTACGTTAGTACAATAATTTTTCAAATGAACCAACACAAATTAATCTATATAACTATATGTTTTGTCTGTGAGTAGTTTAAAAATGAGGTACATTTTCCGATTATTCCGTTTCTCCGGGCTCAGCATACACACAGGTAAATAAATTACATCCGTAATGCCATAATTCACAATTAAGATAATTATATGATTCGTATCGAATCTTCTTAAGTGAGGAAAACTTTTAAAGGGCGGGATACAACCGCATCATAAACTTCTGCGCTCAATATTGAATTTTTACGTTGATCTATAAAGAATTTATAACTTGTTGGCACTTTGGCATTTATACATAAATATCGTACGAAAACAAAATGATCTTTGTAAACGGACACTGCGTACAAAATTAGAAAACCCGTTATGGTTTACCTGTGCGTTTATGACTATGACATAATTTCCCTTTTATTTTTATGACAATGCGATGATAAAATCATTTTTATACGGAAGTTATTTTAGCTATGAACCTATATATTCAATTCTTTGTTTAAAGTTCTAAATTTGATCTACAGCAATATTTGCATATTTTCAGTTTAGACATAAAAATAAACAAATTTTTAATTCATGGAATTCTAATTTCAAAAATAAACACATTTTAAGACAATGAAATCTCATTGCAGAAATTGACGGTTTTCGATGCGATTGTTTTTTATCTAAGAAACCTTAACACACAAATTATAGAATTATGTATAAATATATTGAACAATTTCCGGTGAGCGTGTGCATTGACACGAATCTCTGCGTGAAAATCTCAAACGGTTCTCATGAGCAGCACAGACATACATGTAATTCTATAAAGCCTGTTGCGTTTACATTTTCTCTGTTGTAGATATTGGATTTGTCTCGGAACCAACTCAACGGTTTCGGGGACGCGTTCGCCCGGAAGCTACAGAAGATAAAAGAT
>JAAAKO020057723.1:0-25138 GCA_010015015.2 Bolitophila cinerea | reverse complement strand
GCAGAATGCCTCAACATGTTTTGTCAGAGCAAAAACCAGTGACCAGTAAAAAAAAAGAATATCAGGGCGAGAAAATAATATTATTAGTATTTGGAAGTTTACCAAATAAAAACACATTATTATTAATATTATTAAGTTTTGCTTCTATTTTTTTACTATCGTTATATTTGATGATTTTGTTCTTTTAATAAAACAAAAGAAAGTGCAAACGGCAGTGGGCTATTAGAAGACTGTTTCCGTAACAACATTTTTGAATATTATTCAGGGAAAAGAATAAATAATTTGATCTCAAATTTTAACAAAGTAGCATTTTTTTAAAACTTTAACAGTTGGACACAATTTATAAAAATTTACATTTTATTTATGAATTCTGGCGCGATACTATTTCTGAAAATATAAAACCGGTAATTATTTCGCGAAAATCTCCGATTTAAGGATTTCTTTCGTGTCATAATTTCAAAATTCTGGTTTAGAAATTGTGACACTGCGCCAAATCTATTATGCGATATGAACTGTGCTGTATGAATTGTGTGGGAACAATATCCGGTCACTATAAATAATGTGTGTAAAAGCGAAGTATAGAAAATATATAAAGTAGACTAAGGGCCATTAACTACACTCGAAATTGACTTTAAACTTAATGATATTTTTTTAATTTCCCGCAACGGTTTTCTTTAGTCAAAGTTGAGTGGGTAACTTTCGATTTCGGGAGGTTGAAAACTGCCAGTTGATATTAACTTCCCGATTTCTCACCTTCCGAAAAAAACACAAAATGAAGTGATTTTTGCTTACAACTTCGAGTTTTGACAAATTTTCGATTCTCTTCTCTTTGCTTTATGTTATTTTTTATTGTAAATATATTCTATATTTAGTTAATTAATTTAAAATGAAGACTTTTGTTGTTATTTTTATTAAATATTATTGTAGTTGTTGGTACTGATGCTCTTTTCAAAATGAAATTGCGTTCGTTCGTATTAAAAAAAGTATAATCGGCAAGTTGATAACTGTCAAAAATGCTGTCGAATTGCAGATAAAAAAACAATTTCCCAGGATATTTTAAAGAACAAGTCGAGAACTAATAGCAAGTTGAAAACCACTAGTTCTGCTTAACTTCTAGTGAAGAAAAACGATTTTCTTTTTTCAACTTGCTGTTCAACGTGTCAAGTTTGTCTCAACAGGCGGTTTGGTTTCAACCTACCTTTTAGCTTCAACTTGTAATAGTGAAGAAATGGCCCTAAGTCCACGTTGTAAAGTCAAGGTTGTAAAGTCAACGTTATAAAGTCCATGTTGTAAATTCCAGGTTGTAAAGTTCACGGTGTAAAGATTTAGGTTGTATAGTCGGTGATTCTTCTAACGCCTCACCATATCAAATTAAATTTTAGTAAAAAAAAATATATATTATAGCTCCGACAAAAATGCAGTAAAAAAATTAAAAAAAAAAATCTAAAATCGTTAAACTTGAAAATCAGTACCCTTATTTTTGAAAAATATATATATGGGAGATTGACTACGACATGAAATTTGGGCCCATTATGCCTCCCCACTGATACTGTTTATACAAGAGAAAAAACAAAGATCACTTTTCAACAAACCATTTGGATTGATCAATAAAATAGACGATACGATCCAGTTTTGTATTGGAAATGTCGATTGGTGTGGTTTCCCTTTTCAGAAAAGTCCTACCGAGAAAAGAGACTGAAAGTTACCTTTATGTTCAGCACTTTCCTCCGTCAATTCACATTTCACATCCTCTGCAGAGACTTCAGTCCACTGCTCGGATTGTGAATAGGTGTTTCTATTAAAGCAATGCTCGGGAAGCACATTTTCAATGGTTACTCTTGTATGAACGTATTCGTATATATACCATTCAGATGAACAATTTTATTTCAAATTTAGAGGTAAATAACTATTACTACTATTGCTAAATTATGTTTTGTTTATTTGTATACTCTCTTTTAATTTAATTTCATTTTCAATTTCACCTTGATCAAACATTAAAAAAATAAAGAAAATTCACTTATATAACAACGAAATTAATATATATATATATATAAGTAACATTTTAGAAAAAAATACGATTTTAACATTAAGTCAAAACTGCAAAATAAGGTTTAACATAAACTAAATAATATATTATTATACTTATATATCTCTCTTATTTATTATATCTCTTTCACTATTTGTAGTTTGTTACAAACAATACTAAAATAAAATTAGAATTAAGAAATTATGTATTATTATTAGCTTAAATAAAATGTAAAAAAACAAGTAAAAAAAATATTTTTTAATAGTTGAACATCAAAATTTATTATCCTCAGTAATGATGTTTTTTGTTGTATAGGCGTGCGAAAAAAGGACTTTAATTTTCATAGAGTTATACCGTTTGAGAAATACAAATTTGGAAGCATTTACACCTATTTTATTATTTATTATCAAATGTTGAGAGGAGTTTTACTTTATATACTTGTTTTACTTTACTTTTATTGAATATAAATAAATTTGAAGAATCCTAAATATTGCTTGTACTGACAACTCTAGAAATATTGTATACGTGAACAATTATGGAAACTATTTCATTGTTTTTGTAAAAAAACTTAAATTTAAAATAGAGGTCAAAAATACTTTTCCTAAAGTAATAAAATAAATTAAATAAAAATGGTTTCATATAAAAAACGAATATATATTTCATTTTTTTAAATAATAAATAAAGTATTATTTTAGCTAGTAAATGATCTCAAATTTACCCTTTAAAGAAAATCCTAATATGAAATTTTTATTTTTGTTTTGAATTTGATTGCATTTGTTGCTTAAACCAATTTGAAAGGTTATAAAATAATATATAATATGTATGTCATCATGTTTTTTATAAAAAAAAAAAACAATTGATTGGTATGTAAAATATTAAAAAAATATTATTTTTTTTAAATTTTGAGCCAATGACATTTTGTGTTGCGGAAGCTTTCGGTTGGTTGAAATGTACTAAAATGGTTTAACAGTACTGTTTTTAATAGCAAATGTTCAAAAATTTAAAATCGATTTTATTAGTGCTAGTAGGAATTTTAATTGTATTAAAACACAATAAAAATAATACCGTCATTTTTTTAACAGAGTCACATATTTATGAGCACAAAACATTTCAAATATTTTACTGTGCGGCGGGTGGCTGGATAGCAGGTTGCGCAGCTTCCATAATTGTTTTCTATTGATCTCGAATCCTGAATTATTTTTAATGTTATAAACCCTAGAATACAGTTGACCTCTACCTACATGTAGTACGCCTATCATCAAAAATTAAATTATTCAAGTGGCTAAAACACAAAGTTTGAAAATTATATTGAATCAAATCAAACTTGTATCTTTCGAAAAAATCCTCAAAAACATATTTTTACGAAACAACAATCTTACAACCACTGTCAAAACTGAGCTAGATCTAATTGTTGTGATTAATATGTAACATGATCAATTAGGACCTTTAACAATGGAGATTATTAAGCTAATTTAAAAAGGAATAAAATAATTTGTTTAAAACAAAAAATATGCGGAAGAAACTGAAATCTTTTTCTGAAATCATAGGAATCCTATAACAAGAAAAAAAACCAATTACCATTTTTAGTAAATAGGTATCCAACCGCAAAAAAAAATACAAAACAAAAAAAAAGTAGCAAAAAACAAGCAAACACTTTAGAGCTCTACTTACAAGCTATTTTTTTATCTTTTTATAATGCATAATATTTATACAGTTCCCAAATACGATATTATATGTATAAGCAGTCTCTAGATATTTTGAATTTATGGGAATTTAACTTTGCCTTTTGACGTGAGTCATAAAAATCATTAACCATCTGCTAACTTCTAATAGTTAACCATCTACCATCTACTGGCGATTCGGAAACCCTTTATAATTTATGCGATATAGTCATGAGTAGAGATCGGAAAAATAGTCACTAAAAAAATGGAAATAGTTACCTAAATAGTCATTAAAAAAATGTTATAATAGATACAATAAAATAATAAAAAATAGGCGAATAATTTTTTTTGAAAAATTCATTAAAATATATAAAAAAAAAAATTTAATAAAAATAATAGTACAATATGGAAAATCCCGGAAAATTTGATCATTTTTTTCTGAATAATTTTATGATTTTGGACGATGTAAAGGAGATTCTATGCAAGTCTTGGAAAAACACAAAACAACGTAAAATTCGTTAAAAAAAGACATTTTGCATGATTTTCTGATGGAGTAGTTATCGAGATAAATAACAGATGGTCTCAATGTCTCAACCCGATAGATGGCGTTGTACGTTTACTTAGGCGTTGCGCAGTTTGACAGGCATTTACTTTCTCGATGCTGCCGGAGGGACA
The DNA here is from genome assembly GCA_010015015.2 of Bolitophila cinerea. NCBI lineage: Eukaryota > Metazoa > Arthropoda > Insecta > Diptera > Mycetophilidae > Bolitophila > Bolitophila cinerea. Next base: position 20,776 of record JAAAKO020057723.1, on the reverse strand, counting down.
GGCAGGTCATTTGTCATTTCATTGATTCTATTAACCATTAGGTCAAGATCTCAAATTACGTGGCTGTTGCATCCTCAGGGATTGCTGCCACATTTTTAGAAAGCGGTCGAACTGCTAATTTCGTTTTGAAGCTGCCGCAAAATCTTCTTACGGATGATAAGCTAACGTGCACAATAAACAAGAATTTGGCGACAGCGAAATTGTTCCGAGAATGCAAAATTATCATTTGGGATTTGTGCTAGATGGCGCATTAACGAGCTTTGAAGGCATTTGACCGAACGATGAAGAAGCTGATTCGAGACGATTTGGTCGGGATATGATATTGCTCTCCGAAGATTATTGTCAAACGATACCCGTCATTTCGAAATCTACTGCTACCGATGAACCTAATGCATGCGATACGTGGCGATATGTGAAAAAGTTGAAATTTACCACAAACTGAGAGTCGCGTTGCAGAACGACCCATTGGATACTGAATTCTCGAGACAACTACTGACGCTTGGCAATGGTCAAATTCCTGTTGATGTTTCGACTGGGTTGATATCGTTCACGGAAAATGTTTGTGAGTTCACATCGACGAAGGAGGAGCTCATCATCAAAATGTTCCCGCCATCTCGATTAGATTAGTGAACGAGCCATACTAGCAGCAAAGAATAAGGATGTCAAAATTTAAAGTAAAATCGCTGGAGACCTGTATTCGTGCAAAACATTTTTGAACTCGCTTGATGTGCCAGCGGAACTCTGCCGCATAATTTACAGCTGAAGGTGGGATCAATCATAATTATGTTGCGGAATCTAAATCATCCAAAATTGTGCAATGATACGTGGTTGTCCGTCATGAAACTGAAGCACATTGTGATTCAAGCGAAAATCATCAAGGGCAAATTCAAAGGATAGCAAGTCCTTATACCCCGAATTCCAATTATTTCAACTGATCTTTCGTTTCAATTCAAGCGGATTTAGTTCCAATCAATAAATCGCAAGGCGAATCGTTGGAAGTCTCTGGGATTATTCTTGAATTCCCCTGTTTTTCGTACGGTCAGCTGTACGTTAAAGTTAATCTTAAGGCGTTAACATAATCGAAAATATCGCAATTAAACCAACATTAAGTTACTTGCATTATTAAAACTTTTTATTTTATTAAATTTATCTCTTTGATAATCAAAATAATGCCAAGTTTATCTGAATTGACATATAATATCATCATTATTTAGGTAGATTTGATGTGGATTTCAAACTGATTTGGGGCGAAACGAAGTTCGCCGGGTCCGCTAGTAAAATATAATTCTAAAATATAATTCTAAAATTGTTACTTAAATAGTTATATATATATATATTTTTAAAATAAATGGAAAAATAGTTTATTAGTCAAAATTTACCTATTTTTTATTATAAGTGAAATAGTCAAAAATAGGCAAAACAAATTTTGAAGTTTTGAAATGAACAATACTTGATTCGTAAAGATACCTTATCAACATTTTAGCCCGTATAAAAATAGGTATAAAAGGATAGTTTAATAATGAAAACTTGACTTATTTTGGAAATTTGTGACTTTTTTATGTATTTAAATATTAATGTGAATAATCTAATTAAATTCAAAACAGAATCACAAAGTTATATACGAGGGCAATGCCCCATGACCCTCACAAGATTAAAAGAATGTAACAAGTAACATGTATTTAAAATTCATAGAGCACTAAACACTATAAAGTTCCTAAAAAGTACATTAAAACAATATTACACAATTTAATGTCCATTTCGATAATCATAAAAAGAAACCTTCAGCGTCCTGATCCCTTATGTCGGTCGGTCGTATGGTAACCGTAGCCGCTGCGCACATCGAGCCAGACATGCAAATTCAATATTTATACAAAACCGCATGTTATGATCTCACCTCTCAATCGAGGAATTGAATATAACTGCCGACTCGCTTTTCTAGACTCCATTGAAAGACACTAAAATTCCGAATCGGCCGCATGTTTTATGTAATAAGTTCATATCCTGGACGTTTTGACGGGCTCTGATGGTATATATACAATAGTATATGTATGCCAAAATACATATTACGAAATGTTTTATGTTAGTACACAATTTTTGTCTATTATATATACATAGTAAATATATATAGAGAGATATAGTAATACTAGTACATTTGTATAGTAGAGGTTGTCTAAACAGAGAGTGATGGGCAGCAGACAGGAAAATAAACTCAATTTGTGCGCGCCGGCCGCATGCATTTGGATGTGAATCAATAATTTCATGTTCGCAAGCGCACGAATTGAAGCAAATAGGAGTTACATGTTTTACTTTATATATACTCTATATATTTGTATATATACATACATACATTTATATTGAAAACGGTGAAAAAATGTTTTGTCCGCGGACTATTTTCTCGTATACATTTGCTTGATTTGTACATGTCTGATAGTGCGCAAGCCACGGACGACTCTATATACAGTCTATACACACAAACACATACACACACACATACACACACACTATTACATAAAATAATGTAGATAAAAGCAAACAGTTTTATTTATAAATTGAATTTCATAGAAAAAAGGTAATTGGATTTTTATGAAAATGCGTGTGTCTGTGCGTTGAATCGCGCCAATTAAACATGTAAAATATAAAATACCTACATTCATATGTATATAATATTAAATTTTCATTGCAATGAAGAGTATATATATATATTTGTTATTTGTATATATTATATAGAAAAGTTCGCTTGAATTGCTCTAGCGCAGTTCAACTGCAATAATACTCTCTAGAATTTGTGATCGACCATAATAATCCGCATTGTATACCAGTTCAATTACTTAAAAACAAATAAAAACCCAGTTTCCAGTCCAGAACAGTAAGATATTTTCAAACTTAAAGTTCGTCCGGACGAACTGTTCTTCTGAATAGGACATTCTATTTTTATATTATATATATAGATTTTATATAGTTATATGCTAGACATATACAATACATATATATATATATATACATTGCTCGTATTATGTACGCCAAAAGATTATATAAGTTTACACACAGAGTTTCCAGTCGATTGGTCAAATCCCGCATAAATATATAGTAATCGTGCTTGCCATTTAAAAACGGAGGTATTGTTAGGTTGGTACCATCGTATAATTTTGTTTCCAAAGATTAACTTTGCTTGCAAAAATAAATATAGTTAAAGAATGTATATATACTCATATGCATCTATTATGTATGTATATGTAGCAACTAAATTGATGCATATACAAATATATAGATATAGTTTATCTACTTTTATATGATATATGAACGTAAACGACGGACGTGATGTATTTATCAGCCGTAATCTTTAAATCCGGATACCCATGATGGCCACAGCAAAGGTAATTCAAGCGCTTGCAAATACTAGCAAATTTGCTCGTAATATACACATCGTAACTTGTATATAATAAACCAAATATCGAAATGCAAACATTAGAACTTTTGATAAGAAAGGGCATACACGATTACACACACCCAAACAATGGACTTGTCAGACAGCAGCTGACATTTTTTTAGGGATGACACCTTTAGAAACCCAAATTTGTGGTAAATACAATTACCTAATCAAAACATAATAAAACACATTTGTTATTTGGACCATCCTATTATCCAGCTACTTAGAAGACGGTAAGTGACTCGGGTGGGCCTTGCAAGGCTTAGCTGGTTTTGGCCAGGGGTTATGCATTTTTTAAGAAAGGGTTCCCGCTGGGGCTGCAATTGGATATATGTGTTGTTTGTTGATGTAGCTGAGGTCTAAGTGTGTTATTGTATTTTAGTGTGCTATAGTATAGAAAACAAATTAAAACATTATTTTTTTTTGGTCAGGTAACAATATAATAACAATATAATTAAATAATGAAGATATATGTGTTGATATGTTATTACTTATTACATAGCCAGCATAGTCCCAAAGATCTAGTATTATAATATTTATTCATTGCATAGTGCAGCATAGCCCACAATCGCAAGTCTTAGTGCGGTTTTCTTCACCTCGATACCAAATCAGTAGAATGGTGCTAAATCTGTAATGGTGCCAAATGCTAAATTCAATAAATTTCGCGATGCCAAAAAAAAAATGTCTTCACTGTCTTATAGAATTGGCATTTTGTTGATTTGGCACGATGATAGATTGCCATATGCGATAGCATTGTACCCATAGGATTTTTTTTTGGCATTGATTGAACCGCCCATTTTGTTTTGTTGTTATTTGAATTTGAACACCCAAAATGGTTCTAAATGAGACGTGTGAAACGAATGCTCACAAATTTATTGTGGACTGTCCCGGCCCAAATGTAGGATTTTTTCGATCTGTAGAAACACCGACGGATAAACAACCATCAAATCTGTTGACAGACGGATAAATCAGACGGTTTCTCCGTTATATTGCGTGATCACTTTAACATCGACGGGGACGGAGAAACCCTGAGATTTTGACCTAAAGCCCATCACTAAACAGACGGAGAACCATTTAATTTTTTTTTTATAATTTATCAATAAAATAAATTATAGGACATCCAAAGCCATTCGGGTTAGCTTTATATATTAGATCCTTTAATAACTGAGACTTAGGGAACATACGAATGTTTTCGAACCTTCCTCTTGGATGCCAGGGTTTTTATCGCCGGCCAACTAGTTTCAGTTTGTGCCAGCTCTCTGGAAACGGTTCCCCTCCAAGTTTCCTTTGGTCGACCTCGGCCGTATGCATTCTTCTAAACAAAAAAAAAATAGAAGAATTCACTCTGAGGTGTGCATTCTTCTCAACTGCCTTCTTGTCAATAATTTCTTTAGAAGAATACATAGCCAAGTGTGAATTCTTCGCAATAAATTTGCACATTACAATGTCAAAGCTAACATGCTGCTAAATGCTGACTCATTCCAATGCTAAATGACGATTTTGGTTGTGAAGACACAAAATCTAGCAAGCATAGAGAAAAATCCCTTTGCTACTTTTATTGGCATTGTGCTACCGAGTGAAGAAAACCGCCCTTACGTACTAAATTCATCAGTCAAGGCCAAAGAAGTAAAATATGTTTTCGTCCTAATAAATTGTAAGGTTTGGTAAAATTTTGGTGCCTACAATAATACCACTCGTTGCCCTTGCTCCACACCTACGGGGTTCGCTGGCCAGTTTACCAGTGTATATAAAACCCACAAAAAAAAGGTATGTCATTCTTATCCAGTGTCGAAAAGATATAGTACGGCCGGACATGGGAAAAAATACTCACCTGACGGAACATACAAGGATCACTGAATATAGCAGAGTACTCATGTAATATTATATAATATATAATCCTATACAAATTCATTTATTTCAACGCGTTTAAACTTTTGTTATACCAGTTTTCATACATTTGCCAATAAGAAAACTACGGATGTTTCTATGGAAACTGAAAAGTTTTGTTCTGCAAAATCAGCACAAACGATACGTTTCATAATGTTAGAAAACCCTGAGGGGTAGTTTGCAGAAAAAATGTTTGGCTCTCAGACCAAAATTAAAAAATGGCGAATACGCAAACTCAAAGTGCAAAATAAAAAAACTTTTATTTTAATATCATTATTTTTTTTTGTTTTTAATTCTTTTAATTTAAAAAAAATGTAATCAATTAAATTTAAAAATATATATTTTTTGCACATACGCAATGCACGTTTTTTGAAAAACGTTTTTTTTTGGCTGACGTCAGAAATATTTTATAACCTCATTAGGCAGAGTATCTCGTATAAATGGCTGTAATATTGGTTAAAAACAAAATCCATCCAGGAAGCAAACCCAGGAGTCCTCCGCCCATTTCGATTGTCATAGGCGAGAAAGAAGATAAGTCCTATGTAGATATTTTGAATAGTTTCAAGGCTGATCCAAGTCAATCGAAAGTTAGGGGATAGCTTGACCCGAATAAGAAGAACTCAGAAAGGGGAACTCCTGCTTAAACTCAATTAATCGGGAGACAGTACAGCCGTCTTTTCTAACACCATCAGAGAAAATCTCAGTGGGAAAGCTGAAATGAGTACATTCAGCATGCACCATGGTGAAACTAAGGGACGCTGATGAAAAAACCTCCACGGCGGACGTAAACGTGGCAATCAAAGCCCAACTGTTTATATAAGAATTGAAAACGATACAGTAGATATTAAAAAAAACGTATGCGGCCTAACACCAATGGCAACGATCAACCCACTGGGAGAATTACCAACAACAAGTTAATTTAATTAGGCAAAATAAAAATCTGGTGGACATCGGGTCGAATCGGGAAAGAATAATATTAAAAAAGTGCTTAAAATTCCTGGAGTTCGGACATAATTCCTCATAGTCTCGCAACCAAGAAGATCGCTCCAAACTCTGCAGAAGATTTGGTAAAGCCAACAATATTGCTAAGTATTGCAAAACAGAACCGTTTTGCAAATATTTACAGCTGTTATGCCAGGCCCAGTTGATCCACCAAAGAATTCTATACGTTACTAGACAATCTCGCTAATAACGGACATGGCGAGAGCTCTGGTCATCATAGATGGTGACTTAAACTGAAACAAGAGAGGTTAAAAAAAAAATTAAGACAAAATCTAAAAAATATGTTTTTTTAAATTTTTTTTAATTTTATTTTTCTAAGCCTCCTGTAAACGAGTTTACGTGCCAAGTTAGAGCAGGATCAGTTTACTGGAAGTGGGTTAAAAAGCGTTGAAAAATCTATCGGCGGTCATATATACCAAGTGAAGGTAAAAGAAAGATTTTAATAAAAATGAATCATTTTATTTTTGCAAAAAGCTATATTTCTATAAAAAATGCAATATATTTTTAATTTTAAGTGCAATAAGTTTTATCTACTATAGCAACTCTAATAACAAAAAAATGCATATTTAGCCTTATTTTTTTAGTATTATTGTAAAAGTCGATGATTGAATACATACTTACAGAAACAATAGTTTACAAAACAGCTAGATAATGAAAAAAGAGGAGCGTTGATTTAGTTTAAAAAACATTGCTAATAACAATTTAATTCCTAAACACAGACACTTAAAATATAATTATTTAAAGATATCGCATATATTGATACTCGCGGTGATAACAAAGCCATGTCCCATTAAAGCTCTACAAAACAAAATCCGAAAAATATATAACCTTCTTCTGTGCACCAATTTAAAAATCCACAAAACATCGCAACGAAAATATGAAAACGAATAATTGCGAAACTTTCAGTCCATTACCAATAAGTTTTAATTTACTTTTAATTGTTTTTTCCCGAGCAAAGCTTTATACTTATATAGTACTTATAACATATACATAGTCCGTTCTCACACACACACACATAAACAGACATAAAAGCATTGTGAGGAAATTAAAAATATTGGCAGAAATTAAAAACGACTTTGCGCGGAAACGGTCGACGTTGTCGTTGGCACGGTGTCGTCTTCAATAAGAATATTATAAGATTGTATATAATACAAGGACACAAAGATATTATACACATATACACACATACAAAATGTACTTGTACACAGACAAGTGCAATATTTTATTATTTCTCTATTTTATTAAAAACTTTGCCAAACGCCCGCCGCGGCGCGCCGAGCAGTGACTCGTTCGGTTTGCGCGTGTATAAACTTTATCCATTAGTTGCCAAAAGAGATAATGTCAAATGCATCTGCACTCAAAATTGGAAAACTTTAGATTTCTTTTCATTTGAATATTGTGAGTTTCTTATCGGTTTGATTTGCGGTGGTCTTACGTTCTTAATGTACTATAAGAACAGACAGCGTGGTGCGTGAGGGCCGCAACGCATTTATATAGACTGTATTATTGGGATTGCCATTGTTTGAACTCGTGTTAAATTCGATTACAATAAAAATGCGTATCGTTTTTTTCAAACATTTTAATGTTAGTTCAAAAATGCAATGATGAATAAAAAAAATATGTTATGGTTATCGTGTCTAGTCTGGCAATTGAACTCAAAAATCTACTTGATTCAATTGAGTATTAATGCCTAAATAAAAGCTAATTTTATGCAAACGCATTTAATTGTTTTAATAAGCCAGCCTAAGTGCCACATAAAGCCATCAGACCGCATCGCACATGCAATGGATGGATTGACCTTCAATTCTTGACGATGAGGATGAATTTATTTTTATTCACTTAAAAAACCTCAATAAAATCATCAAAATGTATAAGAGAAAGTTTTTTTTTATATTAGAGTTAAAGAAAGAGCCACTGCAAAACACCACATAAATGCAGAAATAGAGAAACAGAAAAGAAATTATATCCTTGCAAGTGACACGAACCTATACGGAAATATATGCGGACGAGATCATAAAAACTACGGATTTTGTTTTAATAAAATATAAAAAATAGGATTAATAAAAATCAAACAATTTTAGATACTCGTGTTTCCTTCTTCTTCACATTGTTTCTTTGTTTTAAAAAATTGTCATCTTGACATATAGACAGAAAATCTAGGGTAAAATTGAATGCCACAGGTTTCTAAATTAAAAAGTAAAAGATTCAATCCTTTAATTATAAACAATCTTGTATTAAAATTTTCTTTCATATATTGATTTTCGGTCAAAAATTATGGATTTATATCAAACATGTTTACGACAAAAGAAGCAAATAATCGATGACAACAATTGATTTCATCAGATTTTCAATTTTTTTAAAATAGCATTGTATTTTTTTAAAATAACATTTTCAATTAGGTATTTTTTATTTTTATTTAGTATTTGTAAAGGTTGTTTTTTTAGACGTGTGGTTTTCAATTTGGCACTTCTTTTATCGAAGATGGTCTTTATGACAGCTGTCACTTGATTTATGCTCAGTTTGGTTTCCCAATTCATAATGAATAGACTTACTTTTGAACAACGCGTCGCACTTTCGGTGAATGGGCCCAAAACAAAATGGCCACCGATCCCGATTTTCACAAAAAAAAAATTGTTTAGCGATAAAGCACACTCTTGGTAAAATGAAAACGTTAATAAGCAAAATTGTCGCATTTGGAGTGATTATAATCCACAAGCAATTGTTGAGACGCCGTAACATCCTCAAAATGTCAATGTTTCACACTGACCATAGACCAAACATATGGTCAGAGGGAAACATTGGTCCATATTTCTTCAAAAATAAAGCCGGCTATAACGTTACAGTCAATGGGGAAAGCTATAGAGACATGAATAATGACTTTTTCGTGCCTGAATTAGAGGATGTTAATGTGGACGACATTTGGTTCAAACAAGACGGCACTACATGCCATACAGCCAAGGAAACAATCAATTTATTGAAGGAAACTTTTGGTGAGCGCATTATCTCGCGTTGTGGACCTGTGGCGTGGCCTCCAAGATCGTGCGATTTAAAACCGCTGGACATTTTTTTTGTGGGGAAATCGCTTGTCTACGCCAATAAGCCTAAGACGATAAAAAAATTAAAAATAAAAATAAAATTTACAAAATACTTGAGAATTATATTTAAAATACTACAATTTAATTTAAAAAAACTTCCTAAGTCTGCCTTCATATTCCCCTACAAAAGCGATAAATATATTTGGTGAAATCCTCGAACTAAATTTAATTTAATGCATTATTGTGTTTTTTTATACACTTTTGCTAAAAGGTTTCATGCATCAAAAGTATAGAACATAGTAAAAATATAATTTATGAAACATTATAGACAATTACATATAATAGAAATTTATATATAGTATGTATAAGAACCAAAAAAATACTATTATTTACCGTTTAATAAATTACACAACCTAAATCGTAATTGAGATAAGCTGTAACATATGACGGGTCACACTACTTGTTTAGAAAAATATATTTAATAAATTTTAATAATTAAAACCCACAATCATGATTACATATTTATTTTATTTCAATTAAAATATATTTCACTGCAGTTTCCAATATTTCTAGATGGATTTCTTCCGTGTATTCTTATAATTTGAATCAATTCAGGTTGTTTCGATTAAAATCTTACTTAACCACAATATTCGGCCATTATTCAAGTTGACAAGTTAAGTTGATAAGCTACTTAGTAAAAGCTTATAAAGCTTATTAAGGTCGCTTCACACAATAACGTAGAGAATAACATCTCATTCAGCCAAATTATTCAGCATTTATTCAACTTAAATTTATTCAGGTAGTTTATAAAAACTGGTAATGAATTAAGGCTTATAAAGCTATATAAGTAAACTTTTAGCTATTAACTATTATTATGCAAAGTGTGCAAATTCTATACGAGGATTAGTTAATAAGTCTTTACAAAATCTAGAAGATTGCGCTCGCATCATCAAAACAATTTTGTTTTCATCCATCAAATGACTACTGTCAAATTTCCAGCCATATCTATTGTGTGGTCTTACTTTTACAGTCGATTAAAGCAAACCACTTTTGTTATTTTTGAAAAATGAAAAAAAAAACAGTTTCGTGCGGTCATTTAACACTTTCATATGAAAGGCAAAACACCGAAAAAAATCAAAGCCGAGTTGGATGAAGTTCACTGCACATCTACTCCATCGTTGAATACTATTTTCAAATGGGTGAATGGGCTCAAGCGTCCGAGACGGCCAATAAGGTGACTACTCCCTAGTTCCCTGGGATGCGCAAGGCATAATATTCATCGTCTATTTGGAGAAAGGAAGGACAATAACGGGGCAGTATTATGCTTTCTTCGACCAATTCGATGAAGCCTTGAAGGAGAAACATTCTCAATTGTAAAAGCAGAAAATCCTGTTTCAACATGACAATGCACAAGCATTGTGAGTGCTTTTCCTTACAACTGAAAAATACTTCAATTGCGTTACGAATTGCTGCCTCACCCACCATATTCTTCAGATCTGGCCACCTGCGATTTGTTTTAGTTTCCTAACCTGAAAAAATGGCTCGGAGAAAAAGATTCGCATCAAATGAAGAGGTCATCGCTGAAACAAACGCCTAAAAAACGCCTGTAAAAGTTGGGAAATTGTTGGGGTCGGTGTATCGAGCTAAAAGGTGACTATGTTGAAAAATAAATATGAAACCATTCAAAATATTGGATTTTTCTATGTTTTTGTAAAGACTCATTCCCTTGCCCTCGTATATATATGTAAAAGAAGTTTGTAATGTAAAATTAGTAAGAGATTCTGGAGTCGGCGATTGTATTAAATTTGTATTGAAATATCTAAAAAAATCTCAAGGGCACAGACATGAACCCTGAGTTTGTCACGATATTCTCATTCATAGGCTTCGTACGTAACCTGCTAACCTGCTACCCTTATTAAATCGTATCTTTGCGACAGATTACAGCAAGTTTCTTGTCATGGTATGAACTCTTTCAAGAGTAACACTTCTGGAGTTCCCCAGGGCTCAAATCTGGGAACTCTATTCTTTTCGCTATTTATTAATGATATTCCCTCCACTGTCCAGCATTTCGAATGTGATATATTGCAAATACTATTGAAAATGCAAATCATGGAGTATGGACTTTTCTCATTTCTATCAAAACTGTATCTCTTTAATATCAAAGAGAACTGTCCATTCCTCCAATAGGCCTAACTTCAAACTTAATAATGTCGACTTTGTTGTTAGCGATAATATTAAAAATCTTGGTGTTATCTTTAATAAGCACCTCAAGTATCCAAAGAATCGAAAAAACATGCAAGAAAAATTACGAAAGAATAGAAAAACATCTTCGAAGAATTCGAAAATGCTGATATGAACTAATATGAAAAATGTACATGTATTTTACTCAGCTAACATAAAAAAAAACATATATAACACCTGAATAACATATATATTTGAAAAGTCTTTTGCAGCCAGTTTTAATATTGCCTAAATAATCCTTTTTTCTCAGCTATTTATAAAGACTTATTATCCTCAATAAACTAAGCTATTAAAAGCTCGCCTATTACCTGCATAAACTCTTATTTAGCGTCTCTTATCCAGCTGGCAAACATGTTTCTAGGACACACTTTCCAATTTAACGTAATCTCGCTCACGTATGAAAACTTGATATCCAACATTTAACTCCTATAATACCAGTTATTCCAACGTACTTCAACCTGTCCCAGTCCCATCCACAAATTGTACCAGAAACTTGTTTATTAATTGTGGAAATTCTTGTTCAATTTACGTTTACTGGAATAGTTCAATAACAACAAATCAATCAGTAGTCACTTAATCAATAAGCTGTATATATTCTCGGTTCCTTTATCTACATATCAGAAATGCTATATGCCCAGAATAAGCATACGTTTTGATTACATTCTTGGAGTATATCTATAATCTACATACCTTAGATGAACTTATATAAACTATATATACATATTACGTATGCGTCCAATTAGAAAAGCTTTCACATGGAGCAGGGAGCAGGGAGCACTCTACTCCACACAGCCACTCCGCACCAGCAGCGCCCTCAAAATCACAGTCAAAATGACTGATCTGATTACAAATTACGACCATTCCGCTCCATTACATTATTCTCAGTGTATATAAAAGCCGAAAAGTATGGGCACCTTGAAATATTGCCATACTCTTCTACATCTTAATATCGAAAATGCGCCGTCTGCCTCCGCCACGGTTTGCGTTTGCCCTAATTAAGTACATTACCATTATATATTACACCATCATCACGTGAGACCAAACATTATTTGGTGGCGGCTCCGCTCCGACTCCGGCTCCGGCACCGGGGCGACACGGGGAGAGAATTTAAATTCAAGACTACGCGTACATTTAATATATTATCGTCACCTTAGAACAAATTACCCGTTTTCGTTGCTTCCCATGTTCATTTTATAGAATATATAAATATAAATTATATATAGGAACACTCAAACATTCACGAGACGCTGCTTTGACTCCACAATCCACATGCGCAAACTATATACTGATGTACAAACTCCCAAACTGGAATAGAGATATAAGTTCGGGAATGAAATGTAAATATGCACATACTGGGAGTTCGAGCAGGAGCAGGAGCAGGAGCGTGCGCGCACACCATCCGCTGTTATCTCAGGTACACATCTTCATTGTGCGCGATGCTATGACGGAAGTAATTTAACTACAGGAAACAACGTCAAGACTAACACTTTGTCAACAGCGCGCTCGCATGTGTGTATTCCCGTATATATATACGGGAGTCTGGAGTACACTCATTTGTGAGCACACACACACACAAATACACAAAAACACTCACACTAACACATATCAGTGTGTATACTGTAACTGTTTCACTTCATGTATGCACGCGCCATTGTTCCTGGAGCTCCCGCGCATATCCCACTGGAAGTTGTGTATTAAAATAATGGTGTAGACGTAAAAGTTTTACAAATCGTTTCATTATATTACGGCGAGAGCGCATGTTTGAACCGAAAAATTAAAACGCTTTAAAGTTTACACAGAATGAGCATTTGAAATGCTCTCTGTATGCGTGTGTGTACGTGAGTATTTGTGTGTGTGCGTTGTATTTGTGTGTGTGTATGTGTGTCAGTGCTGTGTATGTTTGTTGGGACTTAGGAAGGGGGCTGATGTTTGTCTGAACGCGAGTATATATATTGTGGGTGGAATTGAATGGTGGTGGGGTTTTCTTTGTGCTCAAAAGAACGGTGGTTTGAACGCATTAGCTTTAGAATTTAGATCGAGCTTTGGGGCTTGTACTAATGCACATATAGTTAGTTTAGTTTGTCTGCCATTATCATCAGTTTTCTATTATTGCAACGCTAATTACCAATTATATTAATTGCAACAGTTTTTGAGGGTTTATTTTTGGGGAACTTAATTTTAGCTGGGCCAGAGTCGTTATCATTTTTTTTACCTTATTTTGTAATTACACCTTTGGATTCTGCCATTTTATCTATATTAGATTAGATTACATTAACATAAACGAATAAAAGACTCTTAAATATATATACAAACGCACAAAAGTCTAAATGCGATCTTAAGAAAGATCAACTATAATACTCAAACCATTTTGATTTTTGCATACGGCACGAAATATTTGTATTTTGATTGTAGCCAAGACCTCACTGTTTTGAACACTATTTTTATATAAAAATGCAGTAAAATTAAAATATTTAAAATGTTTTTATATTTAAAATATTTATTTATAATGGTATTCATTTTAAAAATCGGTATTCATTTTAAAAAGTCAATTTGAATATTTTTAGAAGCAAGACTATGTTACATTTAAAATAAAAGACCATTTTTAAAACTCAAAAATAAACACTTTTACAAAGCAAAAATCAAATGTTTATTTTCATGTTTCTCGTCTTCCGTTTAACTTTAAATTAAACCTCATATGTCTCATTCCCAAAATCAAGTAATTTTTTTTTGTTTTTTAAGGGTAATTATGTTCTCAATTTTAAAACAAGCTAAAACAAGAAAAAATCAAGGTCCCCACCAGGTGGGGCGAAAGAGCCAATTTTTGGTTTGCAGAAGTCATGAAAAAAATAATAGTAACGGCAAAATAAATATTTTTAAGAAGAATGCAAACTTTTATAATATTGAACAACCCCTTTGCTCAAAATTGATACTTTTCTGGTGGTTGATTATACGGTAAATCCGGAAAGATTCAGATTGTGAAGGTTTTGACGAAATTTTAAAGCGTTTAATTGTTGCAGTTAAGAAACGTTTCACGGTGACAGGCAAAATATACCTTGTAAAAATCTCCCATAATCTCTTTTATGTTTTTGTTAAAAAAAAAAGTTTTTGTTTTTGTACGGAAAATGGATATATTTCATGCCTCCTGTTTGACTAGCCAAAAACATCTTTGCCAATGGCTGCAATTTGTGAGTGGTATGAGGTGTCAACGTCAACAATAAATTTACATTTTTACGACTTATGAAGCGAAATACCAATGAGAAACGTGATGGTTGTCTAGAATCACAAGTGCTGGATTATTATTTTGAAAAGGATTAATTTTAAAGAACTAGCACTTTAAAAAAGTATAATTTTCAAAAACTGAATTTTGTGAAAGTAAAATTTTGTACAAATGAATTTTGAGAAACAGAATTTAGAAAAACTGAATTTTGTAAAACAGATTTTTTACCGATCCCAAAATATTTGTCAAATACGCAATTAGTGACGATCACGATATATCGATCTATAGTGCAATTCCCTAAGAATTTGAAATTTTCAATATT
Organism: Bolitophila cinerea; assembly: GCA_010015015.2. NCBI lineage: Eukaryota > Metazoa > Arthropoda > Insecta > Diptera > Mycetophilidae > Bolitophila > Bolitophila cinerea. The sequence goes on along the minus strand of JAAAKO020057723.1, from coordinate 5,645 downwards.
GAAAGGCATTTCAATCGTAAAAGTATAAATCGCTTAGGATTTTTAGAAACTAAGCGATTCCGAAACACGATTGAAGAGAATTTTTAATACGTTTTGGAAAAAAGTATTACGCAAAATTTATGAATTTTAAGAATATACCATTTCAATTTTATGTTTCACCTCCTAATTTCTGATTAAAACTTATATTATACTTCGCTTATAAGTGAAAATTGACAATTAAAAGCCAAACTTAAATGTATTACAGAATCGCTTTTTATCAATCGCTATTGAAACTTTCAATCGCTTTTAAATACGGAATCACTCTTACGAGAAATTGATGGAAAATTTCAATATTGAGAGTTTCAATCGCTCAGGGAACCGGTGATTTGATTCTTGTTTTTGGAAGGTAAATCGTGCAGGAAATCAAAGAGCGTTTGTATGCTGTGTACGGTGACTAACGTCACCGCACGTCAGTTTTTAATAAGCAACGTCCGTCCAGGTACCGCAGGTGCTTCTGGTCCCTGCTCACACCTTCACCGCGACGGCCAAATGGGTCGAATTGGGTTACAAAATGCTCTACAATACACCGTATTCTCCAGATTTGGCCCCGTGCGACTTATTTTTTGTTTCCAAACTTATTAAAGTCACGCGTCGGGCAGAAATTTAAGTAGAATGAGGAGATCATCGCCACCACGGAGACCTAATTTGCAGACCTCGTCTTTTCAGACGGGATAAAGCAACGGATGGAGCATCGCTGGGTCAAGTTTATCGAGCTAAAAGAAGACAATGTTGATAAATAAATAGCCACTTTTCCAAAAATGTTTGTTTTTCTAATATAGGCTAATTACTTATCAGACCACCCTTATATATTTGGCATTTTGCTAGAAGTCATTACATTATCAAATAGTGAGCTGTGCTTGCGGATACTTAAAACTAACTCAGTTTTAATCACATTAAGTTTAATTAGGAAAAAAAACAAAATTAATGTATTTTTTTACATTTATTTTGATTTTTTGTTGAATTTTATTTAATTTCGAAAAAATTTAAGCATTATTATCTCTAATGTTTCTTAAAAAAATAGAAATGCTTTAAATTACCTAATCGAACCTAGCGCAACTTTACAGTGTTGTTGGAAATAGTTCTATGAAAATGGTTCAGATATAATGGACAGTTTTGGATGTTTTTCGGTTTGCGTTTAGAGCTTTTAAAGCAGATTTGTTTCATAATTTTCCAAGGATACAACCAAATTTTTGTCTATAGCTTTTTTTATAAATTGTACTTAATGAAATTTCTATAATTTCAACCCGAAAAACCATCACATATTTACCAAGAGGGTTTTATACAATTTTGATTAGAGAAGAACGATATTATATCATCTCGTTTATTTATGGGAATCTTTATAATTCCTACTCGGATACGCCACTATCGGTAACATAAAATAACATAAATGTAATCTGTAGTATAGTATTTTATAACAAAGGCTAACAAAAAGTGTGCAACATTATATTCACACATAAATACTGTTTTGTTCAAAATAAATAATAATGTAATAAAAAAAATATATGTGCCTAAATAAATGAAAAATGTATCCAAAATAAATTAAAAATTTGCTCAAATATTGCGCACATTTTTTTTGGTACAATAATTTATTTTAGGTGACAAATAAAAAAAATGATAAAAAAATTGTGAGACAATAATTTATTCATGATTACAAAAATGTATTTATAGTAACACACATTGAAACATTAAAAACAAAATTAATATTTTTGGAAGAATATTTTTCTAGACACGTTTTTTTAAAACCTATAAATATTTACATAAATATATGTATATTTTTTAAAAAACATTTTTATAATACTTTATAAATATACATATATTTAAAATCATGATTTAGCAACATGACATTTATACTGTAAGACATGCATGAACCTACCCTATTTTGAGTTCAATTCACACGTACATCCTATTTACAGTTCGACACCCCCATGCCAATACCAACTGACATGATTTATGCAACAAACTGTTCCCCACTGATTTAAAAACGTATCATACAAGATAATATATTACCTTCGTGTGTCCTATTCGAGTGTGCTATATACGTATTTCTAGTTTGCAATGTATATACGAGCACCGTTTATATGAGTTCTCATGTCACACGCGTTTCACGTCATCGGAATTCTCGTTTTTTTTGTCCAATCCTATAAATTCTGGCACACGGTGCACCGCCTGGAGTGTGCCACTTAAGCCATGTGTAAGACACCCAGCACACGCATTGATCACATATTTATCGACGCACACACTCACACTCACACACACACACACACATAAATGCACGAAAAACCTTTTCGCCTGCGTAAGCAAAAAATACATACTTACCATAAGTAATTCGAAAACAACGACCCATCCCCTAACATCTAACACACACACATACCAATCGAACGAACCCTTTTGTGTACTCACACGAATAGCTAAGTTCGAATTGTTCACATATTATCTGCGCACTCACACACACATACACACAAACACACACACACGCACAAAGAACAAAAGCTTATTGCATTTTATTGAAATCCTTGTCTGATCCTTTTCATCTCATATCCTTAAATTTTTATTAAATACTGTTTACGAAGAATTTAACATTTTATTTGTGCTGATTGTGCGGAAAGGATAAGTGTATATTAGTATATATGTAGATATTATGTAGTATATGTATATATATATATATAAATATATATATATATATATATACATATATAAATATGTGTTTATGTGTATATGGAAGATACAAAAAACAAAAACAGTCTCGAGCAAATGTAGTTTATTGATTTATTTCGACAAGTAAAAGGAGTTTTCTTATCCAATAAATCATCAGTAACATGACGACCCACTTCCTTCCGTTGATAACGAACCCTCATCTTAGAGTCAAGTGTTGTGCGCCTCTCTCGCAACCTATACACTCATATACACACACACACATACAAATACAGATACACGCGAAGGGGAGAAATGCTGTGTTATGTTTTCATGTATTCAGCAGCACAAGGATATATACAGTATACACATAGAATTACAGAGACTGTAGCATAAGAAGCAGAGTACCATCTCTACCACCGCTTTTAATATTACACTCGTGTTATATATAATCTATATATATATATATTTGGCAGTATTTTTGTTATTGTAACCATTTATGTATGTGTGTCGACTGTCGATGTACGGGTGTATGTGTGTGTGTGCATTATATTGGATACATGTTTGTATCGATTATTGTCACAGACATAGTGATGATGATACGAGTCGGTGGAGTCATCCCCAGCGCGCGTGAACATTGATACTCGAAGCTCCCTCGCAGAGTTGTGTGTGATTTGTTGTGTAACACGCCGATGAAGAATTTATCTTTTATTGCATTTGAACATGTGTGTGGTGTTAGAGTTGTGTTTTAGCAGATCAAAGCAAATTTATTTCACCAGAAAAAATGTATATATTGAATATGCGATAAAATACAATTTAAAAAATGGGTTTTCATCGAGAGGAAAAATCATAAATTGTCTGTAACACTTCAACACTGAGATTTGGGAAAGTAAACAGAAATGGAATATATTTACTCTCATGGGTGTGGGTCAATTGCTTTGGTAACACGTGTGCAGAAACGATCGTCTAGGTATTATATCTAGCTTTCTGTAACCAACGTTCTGGTCATATTTCATTACATTGACAAACATCTGCATTCATCTATTAGGGGACGTCCATATATTACGTAATCCAAAATTGAGGTTTCTTTCCTCCCCACCTTCCCCATCGCCATCGTTAAAAAATCGTAGACACCACCTAATATGATGTAACAAAACTTTTAATGACCCTTCCTTAAAAATAAACAAAATGTAGGTAATATATATATATCAATTATTATATGCTTCAAAAAAATAAATAAAATGTATTAGGTCGTAAAGTAAGATTCTCTTAAAACAAAAATTTAGTTTCGTTGGCAGGGTCGTTATTCCAAATCCTTAAAACGAATTCCTGAAATAATAATCATGAAAACTGATAAACTTAAAATGCCTGAAAAATAAAATGCTTGGAAAAATCCATCTGGCAGTGTTGGAGGTTGTTGGAAGTGAAAATTTGAAAAACACTCAACCCCCACCCAGAGCGTTTTATAATATATATACGACCTTATAAAGAAACCTAAAATATAATACAATAATTTTGTAATTACCAAATTTCAAGAAAAAAAGGAAGTTTTCCTATTCCCGTTTTTAAGTACATAAATTTGACTCAATTATTTTTGGACGCGAAAAACAAAATTAACATGAAAAAAGGTTTAACACAGATAACGTCCTAAAATCCAACGAATATTGGGATACATACCTTTGGAATTATGAATCAATGATTAGATTGAAGTATTCGAATGGCCAAGTTATAAAGTTTGGATAAAAACTGGATAAGTGTAAACACTCATACAAGTTCACACAACCAACTCACAATAAGTCCCTTTGGCGTGAAGTAATGTTTTGTGGATGCTTTTCATCGCAAGGCGTTGGCAAACTTGTGATTTTTTGAAGGAAAAGTCGTTTCGAAATTGTACCTCCAACTACTGCAGGATGTAATCACTCCTTAAACATCTATTTGCAACGACGATGTACCAATCCATTCAGACAAAATTGTCCAGAAATTTGTCATGAACATGCGAATAATACGGCATGGCCACCTGAAAGTCCGGACGTTATTTCGATCGAGAACCTGTCGGCATTGCATAAAAGTAAAATGAAAACTCTAAAATAAAATTGATATTTTTTTATTTTTTATATATGTAAAATAAATTTCATAGAAAATTAAATGCCCCTAAAATAAACTAAAGCCCTAAAAAACAAAACCATTACCGACGAAGAACTGAAAAATCTGCACTAGAAAAACTTGAGGCTAATTAAAATTAGAAAATAACATCTGTAGACATAACCTAAAACTTCAAACGAACAACGAAATGCATAGCTACCACACAAGACAACGACATTTATTACACATTAGGTCATCTAGATCAAACAACCAAATAAGTTCTAAACGATTCTACTCGTCTTTTCATTTATATTACTAAAAATAAAAAAAATATCGTCAATATGAAAATTATGAAAACATTTTTATTGTTATCTTAAATATGTATTGTAAATATTTAGAAAGCAAAATCCACACAATGAAATTCAACTTGAGCTCAATACACATCATCGCATTGCATGGATGAAGTGTAAAAAAATATATTGCACACAATCACGATCAACGCATACTCCTTGCAAGTTGAATCAATTTGATTTGCTATTTTGCATCGCAGTGCACTACTCTCACTAATCTTTAATCTTTTGAAATACACGCAAATCACAATTTTTATATTTATTAAATCAGCGAGTAATTCAAAATTATACTCGCACATTTTTATTACTTGCGGTGGCGCAAAGAGGTTAATAAAGAGGTGTGTGGACGCAAGCGCCAGTCACAAAGCTGCCAACACAGATATGACACAAGTGCCATACTTTTATGAATTGTGAGCCAACTCTATGACGAAGCATTGTCACTGTCGCCATCTCTTTATGAATTGATCGGTAATGTCAGCCAAAGCCAAACATTAAATGACAAGCATTAGGCACATATATATGTTACAAGCGCCAACTGCAATT
>JAAAKO020057712.1:0-10516 GCA_010015015.2 Bolitophila cinerea | reverse complement strand
GTCTTATAGACTGGTAAAACATTTTTAGAAAAAACTTTCTATATATATAAAAGCCTTCAAAATGACTGTCATAAAGACTGTGTGTAGACTGTGTAAATGACTCTATAACAGACTGAAAAACAGACTGTATAAAACACTGTCTAAATTATTGTATAACTCTTTGTCAAAAAACTGTCTAAAACTATTATACATTCCGTTATATTCCTAAAGAATATCAAAATGTTTAAAGCAGACAAAATATGACTATGACAATTTTTCTCGTAAATATTATATATTTCCATTCCATACGTATATTGAAGTTAAACATTATATTATAAATCAATTTTATAAAAACAAAATAAAAAAACTTCACGTTGCTACCTGCAGAAAGTTATCAACTAATAAAATCATTTCAGATGATCCAGGGATGAGTGTTGAGGGTCACAGCCATAAAGTTTAAAAACACTAGAGAAGCAACTTTCAAAATAAAATTCGGACAACATTATAGTTCCCTTTACGCATGCTAAAACCTATTTATTTTAAAAATAATAAAAACTTAAATTTTGATTGTGTATGCAGTTACTGAGATAAATCAAAATTAAATAGAAAACATTTTCTTTGCTTTTTTTTCTTACAAAATATATTAAAATAGCTGATATTGAAAATAGAAGAAAATATCTTATTTCAAAATACTATTTTGGTAAATCCACAAATCTATATTTTTTTTTTTAGAATCGATTAGTTTATTTGACGAATATTTTATGTGAGTACCCAACATGTAATAGCACTGAATGCTCTAAACGGGCTATATCGAACGCTGAAGCAGTTTTTTAGGCATCATTAGCGTGCAAAATGCTGCCCGCAATGCTTTTAACATGCTAAAAATGCCCAATAAATAAAGCATTCATGCTAGTTTTCAAGAGCCTACAATGCGCATATCTATAAGCCATATAGTCCGTCTAAACAAAAAATATATGCAAAGAAAAATATTTATTTAATGTATTCATATCTTTTTTAAATCTATAATTGTTTTTATATGGTAATTTTTATAATCTGTTTTATTTTTAAAATTTATAAATTTATTTTTGACCATGGGTGGATTAAAACCTGCGCTTTGCGTCATTGTGATTTGATTATGTGGAGCCATAGCCAACTGAGCTATGAAAACCTGTACATGCTATTCATGATTTATTCATAATATGAACTAGCTTAAAAACATAATGTAAAAAGCATTAAAAAATCACTATCCAAACAGCATGCGACCAAATTTTGATAAAAATAACAGTTCTTTGGCAGACCAAATGCTACTAAAAAACTACAGCACCTTAGCAGCTTCGACCAAATGCGCCCAATTAGCTGTAACATTTGAAAATACTCATAAATGCTCCTATATATGTTTTTAGCATCAGCATCAACAAATACTCTTAAAAAACTTCATCTATTTAGAAGCATTGACTAAATGCGCCTAATAGGCTGTAGCATTTGAAATTGCTCATAATTTTTTGCAATAAAAAACTTCAGCTATTGAGTAACGTTGCCCATATGCTCCTATTAAACTGCAGAATTTGACTATGCCGTTCTAAAACTCTAAATGAGCAATAGCAATTATGCTGTAATCATGCAGTTCTTCAACACGAGACCCACCTTGAAATACTTTGAGGTTTGTTGGGTAATAGTTTTTCTGGAAAATCAAATAATTTTAACGACAAATAGTTTATCTTGAGAATTGATTATTTTATTTGACGGATAGTATATATTCAATTTCAAGTAAAAGTGAAATAACGCCTATATATAAAACATGTTAATTATTAATATTCTATTCTCAAAATAAAGTATTTGTCGAGATAAATTATGTATATAATGTCTATATAAAATATTCGTCAAATCAACTATTAGATTTTTTAGATAAACTCGTCGATAAACTAAATTTGTCGAATGAACAATTTAAAATTGTTTTTCTGACTAATAAATATATTTTATTTCAAAATAGCTTTTTCATAAATTAAATGTTTTATTTCAAAATGTGATTTTAAAACTTTTTTTTAGTGTCTGTGTGTATAGATTGGAAACATGTTGGCTGAATAGTTTTGTTGAATTTTGTATGAAACTGTCAAGTCAAGACGCTTTTATTATACATACTTATTTGATGGTCACTGCAATGAAATTTTTTTAGAGTTCTCAGCGGAGTATTTTCTGTCAATGGTTCATTTCTTCATAAAAACTTATGAACATTTTAGAAAATATTCTTTAAATCAAGACTGCCCAACCCAAGTCCCTATACGGGCCATTTTAAAGCCTTAAAATTAATCGCAGACCGCATATAAAAAACAAATCAAATTCGTACAAAATATTTATTTTACTTAAATATTAGGCTATTATTAGACGGGCATTATTTTGCGACATTTAAATTTCTCCTCGACTGATGGTCATTTTTAGGAATCTTTTTTGCGACATTTAAAATTAAATTTAAATGTTGAAGAAAAATTATAAGATTTTCTTATAAGGATCAAGTAAATTCAGCAAAAAAAAATCATATTATTTTTGATGGATAGCCTACGATAAATAATTTGAAATACCCACCTCGTTTTTTTATGTTTGGAAAGAAAATTATTTTACAGGATGGTTTTTTCCATAAGCTCCACCAATATTTTAAAATGACTTCAAAATTATGTTTATTGAATGGCTAACGATAAATAATTATAAATGCTAACCTTAACTTTTTTTGTTTTGTCAGAAAGTTATTTTACAGGATATATAGATAGATTAGAGAGAGGGCGGGATCCAAGTCTAGCCGCACGCTGTCCGCTATGTGGACCTTTGTACTTTTTCTGGTTAATATTTCACTCCGTTGAGAAAAGTTCCGAGTACCATTTTGATCTCTCGACAGAGTTCGCGACCTCATTGAGTATTGATTCCTCAATTGCAGAGATTGAAAGGAAGTGTGATCCCAGAGATTTCATTCTGCTGTTGTGTAGGGCATTGGCAGAGGTATCGCTTTAGATTTTCGATTTTCATGTTGCATCCCCTACATGAAAGTGATAACTCTGATTTTGTGGAGATGGTTTTTGAAACAGAATCCTATAAGAATGTTTGTTACGGAAATTGGAAGTTACGTTAATCACTCGACAACAGATATTTAATTAGACAAAGTTCTAATGTTAAATTCATTAATTTCAGTGTTTAATTATAGGCTTAAACTACGATACAACAGACCACAGTTATTTATTAATAAGTAATCATTTACTTTAGGTTTTTTGAAGACGGATCTGGCTTGTTTGAATTATAATTTAAATTTTAAAGTATAAAGTTCATTCATGCAATTTTGGATATTTGTGAGATGTCTATTGCAGGTTCAATGAAAGAGGCTTTCTGGTTCTTTGTGGTGCCAGTTCATCGCCTATTATTATTCTACAGGATCGCACCAACATTTCATAGGCTCTAAAATTATATCATTATGATGGCTTTGGCTGAATGTCCAATTATTTTTACTGAATAGCCATCGACAAAAAATAGAAAAACAATGTTGGGGACAGAGTTAAAATAAATACAGAGGTAGCTAAAGAGATAAATAAATGTTGATCCAATTGTGTAAATAACTTTGTATATCCTAACAAAATAGCTGAGGTAAACATTTTAAATTATTAAGCAATAGTAGATGTAAATGTATAATTTATCGATGTATAATTTTTCTAGATTTATTTTTGTCAAATTATGCAAATATTTAATTGCTCCATTTTTGTTCGATTAACCAATTCTTAGGAAAAAATATCGAATGGGCTTTTATTATTGGCCAAACTGTGGACATCTGATCTCCTCAAAGTTTGTTTTGGTGGACCTCTTACAGATGCCTAGCTGATTCTTTTGAGAAAAAATACAATACTCAAATTATACCATCAAACAAATATTCCTTGAACCGATTGCCTTATTCTCGTTTTCGCCCTGTGTGCAATGTTCTCCCAAACAATTTGTCTTTACAGCTAAATCTGCATCTAAATCCCGATTAAGATCTCTTGCGCGCTGCGCGTCATTTCGACGCATTGCTCATTATCCTTGAAACACAACGCGCGACACACACACACACACACACACTTAAACAAATATTATACGTTTTGTCGTGCACAATCGCAAAGATCACATAAAATTGTCTCGATACTGTCTTAATCGTTTCTCCTGCAGTCACGTTCCGATCATTATTATAATAATATTATTAAATTTAGCTTGTGCTGGAGCCTGTGTTTTATTGCGGGTGCGCATTATGTTGTTTGTGTATTACGTACGTGCGAGTGAGAGCGAGTATGAGAGCGACTGTGTGTCGATCCCAATTTTGTTTTCGTCAAAGTTATCTTGTTACACACGCCACGATATATATATACATAAAGTAATATACATTGTAAATATATTATACATAAATGTACAATACAAACGATATAATACGCGGTTATTAAAAACAAAGTTTTCATAACAATTCATAATTTATAGTGCATCTTAAACACGAAGCACTTGGCGCAGCATCTTATAACAAAATATGTATTTTAACTAACCTATACGCCGAGCGCTGCGCTTTGTTTGGTATGTAAGACGCACATCTTTCGAATGTCTGGAGAGTGCCTCAGTGTGTAAACACTGTGCGCTGCGCTACGCTGCTGCTATATAAGCGATATGTGATGTGGACTCGATATATTATAAATATGTACAATGTCCATAAACTTGAGGCTGGTATTTTAAACAAAGGCAAGAAATGTGTATCTGTATATATATATACATATATATTTATATATTAATATATATATATATATATGTGGCATACTATATTTACGCAGGCTTCAGATGATGCAGTTGTGCATCCGCTTAGAAATGCGCAATATATTAAACTTCGATGCTATTATTTTAAATATCTATCAGTAATCTATGAGAAATATCGATCTTGTTCTGCAAATTGCACTAGATATATTTGCAAAGTTATATCTATTTTTTTTGTATTTCGTAATAATATATTTATAGATTTAAAGATATTCTCGTTTTTTTGCAATTTGAATTGAGGATAACTATAAACAAAATGTGCTTATATTTATAAGTATAGATTAACATTAAATGAAGGAATTTAGTAACAATTCAAGATAAAGACAAAATGTTTTTTTCATATAATCTTTATGTATAGATAAATTATCTTAAATTTTACATTTTACATTTAAAATATATTTAATAATCCAGCATATTTCCTGATTTTAAAAAATAATTGTGGATTAATAGGTACTTATACAAAACTGTTTTTCCTAAATATCAATGTTGTTATATTGTTTAATTTGAATATTAAAAACATTGGAAATTAAAAAAAAAATTAAGAGAATTAAAAAAAATATATGAAAAAAGAATTTGTAATTGACAAAAATAAAATCAGCAAGCAAGAGATTTTAATTGAAATTTATTAATTTTATAAAAACGTGTTTTTGTAAAAACCTATTTACCGAAACGAGAGCCGAATCGATAATGCGATTTCAATTAGGGCAAAATTGGTCCAGTTCACTTTCTCACGTCGCGTCAGTGTGACTTTTGACTGGGTAAACTATATTTATTATTTTCTTTAACTATTTTAGCTAAATTAAGAATACATTCAGCTTATTTATTTCTACTACCACAACCGTCTTATTTATTGTAACCGAACTCCTTGAATTTTCAATTTCGCATGTTTCTATATTTTTTATTAAATTATTAATTATTGAAAATAGCACACAATTGAAGGAGATAAAAATTAAGCTCACCAATGTTATGTCGGATTAAAAAAAATGACGTTAGCAGTTTAGTATCAGGTCGTATAATCGGTTTGGGTACGAATCGCAACCTTTAATTCACTGCTTTTTGATTCACTTGGGATTGGCCAAACATCATTTTAAGTTTTAAGGGTATTTTTAGTAACCCTTTCTAAAAATATATTGCCTCCTATAACAAAGACATTTCTGAATATTTCTTTAGGAAAGCAACATTTTAAAGGTTGTTTTTTAAGACCATTAAAACGAAATTTAAAACCATTCCCATACAAGCTTTATGGCCAAAAAGCTGATGAGAATATTTGGGGAGGTAGTCCTATATTGTAAGGAATGGTTCTCCTCCTCCTCCTTAAGACTTTTAAAATAAAGTTGTATCCCAATCGCGCAAGCCAAATGTTAAAAAGCCTGATGGTAATAGTTATGGTGGAAGTCATATTTTTTATTAAGTGTTGATCATCAAAACTCTTTAAACAAAATTTCATCGAAATCTTACCGAGTCCAAATCGGAAAATCGATATGATTTGTGATATTTGTGAAATTGTAATCTGGAGATATTTGTGGAGCAGCCAAAAAGAGATCGCCGAACTGTGACTTTGGCAATACCAGTATCAGTTGACAAACTGTTAAAAGGTAAAAAACAGAACAGAAACTTAAGAAACTGAGAAAATATGTGAAACCTTGAAAATATATTTTTAATAATATTAAATTATTTTAACTAGAGTTCACCATCGAATAAAATTCTCACCGAAATAGTTTTTTTAGTTTAATTTATGATGATTCCAAAAATTATGTTTTATTTTAATGTGTATGCTGAGTGTAGTGGAGTGAAATTCTAAATATAGATACACGTCAAGGCAACAAATTTAAAGAATATATGTAATATTTCGTAATTTTAGGAAATATATTGCGAATTTTGAAATATTTTGCGTATTTTTGTAATATATGTTATTTTACGCGAATATTTTGTAATTTTATATAATATTTGAAATATTTTGTAATATTCGTAATATTTTGAAAAGTATTTGAGTATATGATTGGTTCGTAATATTAAAGATGCTGGTGTGTGCGGCTGTTAAGGTGCCTCTACACGGGCTGCACAATGCACCGACCTATACGGATTATGTGTCAATTTGCCCACTTTTTGTTGTGTCACAGCAAAAAGGCTTTTAAGCAAATTTATGTGACAAATCAATATTTCAATAAACAAATAATAATCAGTGTTTTTCCATGTTGTACAAAATCAGTGATTATAATCTTAGTAAGAAACTGCGATTTTCATAAAACTCAATGATATTCATAAAAATCAGTGATTTTCTTAGATCAAACTCAGTAATTTTCTTAAATCAAATTCAGTGATATTCTTAAATTAAAATCAGGTATTTTCTTAGTACAATGGTTATTTAGTGTACAGCATATAATCAATGATTTGCTAGTTAAGTTATTTTTATTATATTAAATAAATAATTATTTTTTGGCAAATATTTTTGCGACATTTTTTTTTTGAAAAGTTTTGTTTTTTTTTTAAATAAATTTATATAATTGTTATTTGAATAATTTTGAATTTTGTAATCAGCTTTTTCTTCTTTTGAGAGCTTATATACTATGATTGTAATAAAAAACATTTTTAGCCCCCCCCACGCATAATTAATAATTTACTGCAATCAGCTCTTTGATAGTTGACATTTCAATAATTTTAAAATAAATTTGAACCAATAATCTATAAAAGTTTCCGGCATTGATTTAATCATTTCAGAATAGATCGCATAGCAAATATCAATCTTTTAGTAAAAGATCATTAAAAGATCATTAAAACTCAGTGTTTTTAAATAGTTAAAACAAAGTAGTGAAAAGTTGATTTCAGTAACTAAATAGATGATTTATCTATAAAATAATTAAAAATTAGTATACTGAGATTAAAATCTCAAAAAAACAATAGATTTAATTACAGGGTTCCTTCGTTATCTGTATTATGTTTAATATTATTAGTATTTATTATGGTATTTAAAAAAAATGTTCGTGTTAAAGCCAAAAACATGTTGGCCATAATTAAGAGGGATACATGGAATTCAAAAATCAAAAACCGATTACCACATGTATGGGATATAAAAAATAGTTATTAATCCTTAATTAAGATATAATCAATTTAGATTCTCATAATCTATAAAAGAAAAAATATTAATTTAAAGTATTACTCTTTTTTGAGTAAGTTTATGAGATTTTTTAAATTAAATTGATTTTTAAAATATTCCTTCAATTTCACTCGGTATTTATGACCATCGATAAAAAATTTCAAATCTTTTTTAACCAACTTTTACTTATCTAATCCAGCTCAAAAGGAAAATTTAAACCAAATATAAAAAAAGGACAATGGAAAAATAATTATAATTTTAATATAAAATCAGTTTTTTTATAAAATATAAGTTTAAAAAATAATATTTTTACCTCTCTTATTTTTTTATTTTAGTTCTTTATATGAAAACAAATATAGGCACTACAAAATTTAAAGAAATTCCTGGTTATACTTGAAAAATAAAAAATTTCCTCGTATCAAAAAAAAAACAAACTGCGATCTTTGACTCGCCCGTCGACCGTACGCTGTCGCACACTTACGCAGCGCACAATTAGCTCAGCATTATTATACCCTCTCCACTCTAATGACGCAAATTGTCGAGGGGGTGCGTGCCATGAATCTCTCTGGGCAGAAGATTAGTACGAGGCACACACGCGTATGCCGCAAATAATAATTTTCCTGTTTACGGATGTCACACAAATATAAATTGAGCGACGCTACTGAATTTATACGTTGTATATAAAAATGAAGTGTATAAATGTTTTTCCTATATATACAACCTACATCTATATACAAATATATAAACATATATAGAAGACCCAATCCCGCACTTTACAGTTGAGTGCAAAGTGTGGTTTGGTCACGTGCCGCCGCAAATAAAAGTATAAATGATTTTCCGTCTCGGAAAATACAGTGAGACTGCGTGTATTAATCTCGGTTGACTGTCAATGTGTTTTTATATTGTCACTTTATATGGGAATTCAAAAATTCAAGTATGAACATTGAACATGTATAAATATAATATTTGATTTTGAGTAGACGATATTTTAAAAATCAATATTTAGATATAATGATGTTTTTCTCCTTTATATCTGTACAGATATAAACATACAAAAATACTCGTCAAGTTGAAATCAAAACAAAAACATCTATTCAACAGACAAACAACATCAAAACAACGTTCCTTCATCTCGGGGAAACCCTACAAATGCGAACATCACCCGCGTGTGATTCAAATCAAGAAATTAATCTAAACTCTGTGAGCGCCTTGTCATTGTGTTTGTTCGTAGAACGTGAACACCGAATTAGACACCCCACACGCAACCCCCATGCTCAAGACAATTAAAACACCGCACAGTGAAGCGGTTGTCAACAGGAATCTAAAGGAATATAGCAAACACTCCTCTCTCCGCAGACGCCGCGCCAGTGGCGACCGAAACAGAGAAGCCCGCCAAATTTGCGTCTCCTAATAATATCACACAAAAGCGGCACATTGTTCATCACTAATTGAATTTTCCCTTAACTCAAAGGTGATTTCTAGATGCGAAGTCATTTCCTTTATACTTATATGTATATGCGTGCGTTGGTGTATCCGAAATACTATATATATACAGTATATTTGTATACAATTCCACATAGACAAAGTTTAACATTGTATATTATATACAATTACATAAAATAGCATAGTACATTTCCGGACGCACGCGCAGACTCTAGAAAACACGAATTTGCGTGCTTCTTGCTTCCCTAGAAATATTCACAGTCTAAATTCCGCACAATTTAAATATCCTTGTATATACAATTCGGTATTTGGCATTTGGCACTTTTCCGTTTATTTATTTTTTTATTATATTATTTTCTTCTTTGTATTTTCTCCGCAAATATGTATATGTGTAAACTTATTTACGAATATATTGTTTGAAATTGAAATGTTTGGAATTCAATTCCGCATCCACGCCGAAATAAGGCAAATAAGAATGTATAGCTAGAAATACGAATATATCTATATTCTCTGGCGTATAGTACTATTTAGTTCGTGAAAAATATTACACGTATGCGATTGAGACTCAAACCATCAGCATCCGATTTCGTGCCCTAGAGCCACAGGATATATATTTTATTATGTTTGTGTGTGTGTATAAACACCTATATCGGCCACACTGGAAACCCAGAGCGAGCTGACCATTTAAATAATTCAAAACTGTCACTGGCACAGCCCTAGCCGGGTCCACAAAGCGCGAGTACAAAGTGAAATCACAAAATTCAATCAGAGATCATTTTAGCTGGCGTCCGTTTGTGCGTGCTACAATATTATAAATAGCGCGCACAATTGGTGTCAGAAGAATGCATATTATATTGTATGTTGTATATATAGGTTTTCAGTGGGTGCGACCGCTGCGCACCAGGGCGTCCAGAATTATATGTTTGATGTTGTCTGGGTGGGCTGGATTTTTGAATTACTAAATTTACAATTGCATATTTTAAGCTGAAAAGTACAGAATGGCGATTTGTTGTGATGAGTGGTTATTTTCTGATTAGTTCTATTGGAGAAAATGTGTTTATTCAGCAGATATGCATTAAAAAAGAAATAAAGTATTGCAGTTGAATTCATTTTAATGAAAAAATAAATAACAAATGTTACATAAAAATATGGTTATTTTAAAAAAAATTACACAAAAAAAAAATTTTGGAAACTAACAAA
>JAAAKO020057690.1:0-10517 GCA_010015015.2 Bolitophila cinerea | reverse complement strand
ACGGAATTTTGCGGGATATTTTATAATGTTTTAATGCCTATTTAGTAAAAATAATTTGGAAGTCCTTAGAATCTATTTGGGGATAATTTTGGAGCCTAGGCAAAAAAAATGTTTCCATCTTGTAAAGAAACTTTCTCACCAAACAAAAAAAATTGAGGTGGGCATTTCTAATTATTTATGGATGGCTTATCATAAAAATAGTTTGAAAGTCGTATGAAGCCATTTGGGATAGCTGGGGACCATATGAAATTGAAGTGAAGAAACAAAAATAAGTAATTATTCCGATGCCGATGCTGCCAAATTCCAATGCTAAATTCCGATTTTCGTTGTGAACAAAATTTAGCAAGCATAGAGAAAAATCCACTGCTAAATTTTTTGGCATCATGCTACCGAGTGAAGAAAACCGCCCAAAATCTCATCATTTACAATCATGCTCCCACTGAAGATAAGCTAATTTTTTCAAAAATTTATTTCAAAAGTTTGATTTTTAAGCAAAATTTTGTTTTTGACTTTTTTTCAGAATTCTTTCATAGCTAGATTTTTTTGGGAATCACAATAATTGATTTACCAATCGCGTGCTTTTTCTATAGATAAGATCGACACGCTATGTTTAATTTGTACTATTATTATAAATATAATAATAATTTATTATTTACTATATTCGCAATAACCATAACTGACATCAGAAGATTTATCAGGTACTTCTAATACGTCTCCAAGATTGAGGTATATAAACCTCCAGTTACGCTATTACTGTTTATCAGTGGACAATACATTTCTGAATCGTTGCGATTATACCAAGTTATCTATTTAATGTATATAATGTGTTAAAAACTCACACTACCTTAGATATGTACATAATAAATGTATATGTACAAAATAATTGATACAGCCATATACGCGATTAGTCCTCACAATATATCGGTAGAACGCGTCTTCAGGGAATCCGATTGACACTTTTATTGTGGAGCTCCGTGCGGTAGGTAGTTGGGTATCTTTTGAGTGACCCACAAATGTCTTTGATTTAATAAAAATCGTGTGCAATAGTGCGGTCGGAACTGGTGTAGTGATTTTTTTTTTAAAGTCTACTATAGTATCTGTGAAATATGTTTATATTGTTTATTTGTGAATTAAATAATGATCCTTAGCCTCATCCTTTATTTTGGGCAAATTATGCCCAAACGCAAGTTAAATATTAAATATCTCAGGTGTTCTATAAAATAACAAGATGCAATTTTGACAATATTTCTTAAATTTTTAAACACTTTTGATAACTGTAAAAATATTACGTTTTAACGTAATACATTTTTTTAGTGTAAATTGTCCAAATTACATAATTCCTTATTTTTTCCAGTGTGAGGGTTCAAGTTTATGTTGAATTATTTTTTATTGCCTTCGACAGTTTTTTAAAATAAACATACAATATTTTACTTTCAGTATATATTTTAAAATAGTTTTTTTTTTTAAATACAAGATCTTTTTTACAATTAGGCTACACTTACTTACTACAAAATTGTATTGGTCCAAAAAAAACTTTGTTTCATAATTCTGCATCAACAATTCTTTGTTTTTGGTCATGATAAAAAAGTATCTAAAGATCTAGAAAATGAAGAATTACATTATTGTGAATATTGATCATAAATGAAAAAAAATCAAAGAATCTAGAAAATGTTACATTATTCTTAATAATGCCCATGAGGTTTTTTTCTTAGATAATTTAAACCTAGCTTAAGAGTATCATAAAATATTTCTCATCTTTTATACATATTTATTTACTTTATGCGAAAACAAAATCTGGCCATATGTCCCACAGAGGGATTATAAAACAAGACATAGATATAACACAACAATTTCACCTAGATACATTATAACCGTTTTATCTAAAATTTAGCAATGCGCAATATTGATTTTAATATCTATTTTATTTTCTAGGTCACGATGACAACCACCAAAGATGATCGGCCTCCGATAGGCTTTAACCTATCAGACTTTAATTCAACGTAAGTGTTTTTTTAAAATTATTTTATCGCTTTTGATATATACTCGTAATAACATAATGCATTCACGCTATAGCTAAGCCATGACGAATTCAAAATAACATGTCAAACAATGACTGAATGATTGACTTGACAGATGTAGGTTATGATAAGATAGCTCTGACAAGCATATATTGTATTATATAGATAACAATAATAAATAGTCCAAGTTTATTGTCAATAGATTTGACCATGAAAAATCAAATTCAATAAAGTTAAAATCAAAATACATAGTATTAGGGTTAAAATGATTTGGGGATTGATGAGTTTTTATTAACCAAATAATTATGTCCTTTTTAAAAAAAGATCTCCATTTAAACTCTAATAAAATCTTAGAAATTAAATTACAACCAAGAATATATGTATATATTTTAATTTACAAATAAACTTATATTCATATTAATTTTTTTCGATTTATAGCACCCAACTAACCGATAAGGGCAAAGAAGTCTTCGACGAAGATGAATACAATCCCTTTGAACACCGCGACCATGAACTGTCAAACACGTAAGTAACTATACTTAAAGATCACCAAAAAAGAGGGATTTAAATGTTGAATTAAATGTGGATTCAATTTACAGAACCGGCGGATCACTGGCTCATTTACTGAAGAGTTCGCTAGGCTCCGGCATCTTGGCCATGCCTATGGCATTCAAGAATTCTGGTCTTCTGTTCGGCGCTATTGGTACACTGGTCGTTGGATTTATCTGCACGCATACCGTCCACATTTTGGTGAGTTCAAATTTTGTATTATTTACATATTTATTTTAAATACATTTAAAAAAAAAAAACAGTCCTAATCATCCTGTAATTCAATCATTATTTTTTAAATATGGTTGAATGGCCGTTTGAGTTTATTTAAATTGTTCGTTTAACCGAAAAGTACCTATTTTCATTTAATTCACCCATCCATCATGATTTACCTAAGAATTTCGAAATTAAGAATAATTAGAAATTATAAATATTTACAACTGGTATTTTGTTGACTGTTTTAAGATTTAACGATCGAGTCAAGTTTCGACTAATCAGTATTAAAAAACTGGGGTCAATGAAACGTAGACTTGCTTGATACAGATTTAGCGATCTAAAATCCAATTTGTTGTTTCGTACAATCTTTTATAGCAGCGGTTCCTATTTTTTTTACTAGTGGCTCAAGTTTGAAAATAATTCCTCGACGTTCCCAACTTGAATAACACTCCAGTAGAAGAAACTTGAGTTACAAATAATTATACGATTTAGGAGAACTTCCGAACCACCTCTCACTCACTAGATTACATGGACTGTTACAAGTAGCAGTTACTACTGTTTTTATGCCAGTTGGCGACAGTTGTCTTAACTGACACTGCCAAAAAGTAGCAGTTCGTGTAATCGCATTGAACAGTTGCAACTGTGCTATTTGTTAACTTTTCACAGTTGTCAGCTGAGACTTTTGCAAGTGCTATTGCCAAAGTCACAGATTAGCGTTCTCTTTTTGGCTGCTCCATAAATATCGCCAAATGGCTTCAGATTTATTTTTACTTTATATAGCTATCTGTAGATAATAAGTAATGTTCTAAACTTTTTTTTTTTTTTGGTCAGAAAGTTATTTTACATGATGTCGCAAACCTAATGCCAAAAATATCACAAATCATACGGTTTTACAATTTGGACTCGGTAGGATTCGAATGAAATTTCATTTAACGAGTCTTGAAAATGAAATCTTCCTAAAAAATATGAATTCTGCCATAAATATTGCCATCAAGCTTTTTGACAAGAAAGCAACAAAATTTTAAAGGTTGCTTCTCAATACCCTTAAAACAATTATATCAATCCCACAAGTTTTTTTTTCAGAAAGCTGATAGGAATATCTAGAGAGGTAGTCCCATATTGTTAGAAATGGTTCTCTTTCTCCTCCTCAAGACTTTTAAAATAAAGTTGTATTCCAATCGCAGAAGCTATATGTCAAAAAACCTGATGGTAATTTATGGTGGAAGTCATATTTTTTAGGAAGTGTTCATCTTCAAGACTCTCGAAAAATCTTATGATTTGCGACATCATGTAAAATATTTTTCTGACCAAACAGAAAAGTGACAGCTTCTGGGATTGGAATACAACTTCATTTTAAAAGTCTTGAGGAGGAGGAGGAGAACCATTCCTAACAATAAAGAACTACCTCCCTAAATATTCCCGTCAGCTTTTTGGCCATAAACTGGTGGGATTGGTATTAAATTTAATTTTAAGGGTCTTGAGGAGCATCCATTAAAAGGTTGCTTTCCTAAAGAAATATTCAAAAATGTGTTTGTTATAGGAGGCAATATATTTTTAGGAAACGTTCCTAAAAAAATACCCTAAAAACTAAGTTTCATCCCAATCCATAAAGACATATGTCCAAAATCCTGGTGGGCATATTTAATGAGGAAATCATATATTTTTAAAAGGAGTTAAAGCCTAAATTTAAAAATGTTTAGAAAATCAAAAATATATAATTTTACAGTCCACATCCTTTTTATATTTAATCCTTTTTTAGACGTAATATTCTTTTACACCTTCTTTTTTAAAAAATATAATTTTTCCTATTTTATATTTTTTAAATATATTTTAATAATTTGGTTATTTGTCGGTTTTTTTGGTTGCATGCACCAATTGAAAGTTATGTTTTGAATTTTATATCGATAACCAGCAACAGATTGTAAAAAAAAATTAAAAGTTATGATATATAAACAATTAGAATTGAAAAAGAAATTCGTCTGGAATCTTTGCTAAAAAAATATTTTGGACGGCAAAAATTCGTATTTTTACTATTATTTTCATTAAAATGGAAATATCTTTAAAAAAATAAATCAAAAATTATTGATTTATAAAAATGATTTCAACTAAACTTTTAAAATTCATATTTATAAAAAAACAGCTTTTTCTTATTTTTTCCTTTTTTTTTCAATTTTTTTTTGTTTTCTGTTTTTTCCATTTTTATTTAAAAACAACTTCTTTTTTCACCAAATATTATATTTTTTAAGAGTAGAAGGCCTGCATTTAATTTAAAGTAAAAAGAAAGGTATAAATTCGATTTTTTAAAGGCAAAAAAATAAAAGGACTATTGAATACAGTCTAATAGTTTTTTGGGCCGCTACCCCATGGGTTAAATGTTCAATTTCACATAAGTCAGCCGGCCACAATCTAATGTTTGAATTTCCAAAAAGATATGCCATTTAACTGATGCCGACCCTGTCCTAAAAAGGAGGCTCACGATCTCAAAAACTAAAATACTATATATAACACGGTTGAAAGGACGACCAAAATAGGACGAAAAATTGGTTTTAAATTTCGGCAAACCGCGCAATTTTTGTCTGCAAACGTCGAAAGAAATTTATTGGCTGACTGGTATGCCAATCAAATTGGAAGATATCTTCCAATCGTCTTAACTCTCTGCTTTGTCTGATGGTTAAGCGTTGGCAGTAGTTGCAGGTATTGGCAAGTTATTAGACATTGGCAGATGTGCGAAGTTTTGACATCTGCCAATGGCCAACTAATTGGAAGACTTTTCTTCGTAAAATTTAAATAAACGTGTACTTCTCCGGATTTTGCAATTATACAAATATATACAAATTTCATCTTGCACATTTGATACCATACACAAATGATACCATGCACAAATTATCCCAAGCATAAATGATCCCACGCACATTTGATCTCATGTATCAGTATTCCACGTACCTCAATCCGCCATTCTTTAGTGTTGTTTTTTATTAAAAAATATCCAAAAGGGTTATGTTTACAAGGATATTATTCACTTTGTTCGCTTCGCCATTCCCTAAGGTTATTTTGAATTAAAAATAAAAAGGTTTTGGTTCATATGGTATTCATATCATATGATTTTTTTGTCTGCCAACGTTTGCAGACGTATCTGACATTTTTTTTCATTGGAATATATCTACCAACCGTGTAAGCGGACAATTTTTCATTTGCCATAGTTGGATGGAAAACCATTGGAAGGTCGCGATCTGCGAATGGAATTGGATGGTTTTCTGACAATCGTATAAACTACCATTTTATCATTACCAGGCATATTTTTTGTTGGCGCTTTTTTGGTAGGTAATTGGCAGCTATTGGCCAACCTTCCAAGCTTTAGGCTTTTTCATAATGGCATAAAAAATACTTTCCCTATAAGAAATAAATACTATTTTTTTTCTATTTTTCTATTTTTTTAATTATTTATTTATCTTTGTACATGGAAACATGACGACATGTTACCAAATGAATTTGCCTGCCTTTCAGTTATGAAATGAATGCAATCATAAAAAATAGTATACTTTATTCAAATATAAAATATTTTTTTCTGGTTATATATCTAAAAATCATTTTTTTCGGAAATTTGGCGGACCACCAACAACCGCTGTGCTAAATAATAATATTATGGCTACGTTCTAAAAAATCATTTAGTTGAGTCTTTAGTGGATTAGTTCATACCTCAATTTAATAATAGTTTATTGCATTAAACCCAAAATCTCCTTTGTGTATAACCCCATCCAATCGAACACCGTCAGATCTTTAAAGGTTTCTACAAGATAATGTGAAAAATCAAATCAAATCATTTTTTAAATATACATTGAATTTAAAAACAGTATTTAAATTTTTTGATTACCCTATGTCTAACTTCAATAGGCTGATAAGGCCGCTGATGTCTGACATATACGTACAATTCTTTAAATTCAAAATTCTTACATCAAATTAAATAGCCCAAAATTACAATATGAATTTTATATATTTTTTACTATTCTAAATCATGTTACAGGTTAAAACGTCCCAGGACATTTGCAAACAAGTAAAGAAACCCTCTCTTGGATTCTCTGAAACCGCCGAAGCTGTGTTTGAGAATGGACCGAAACCTCTCCGAAAATTTGCTAATTTTGCCAGGTAATTAAAATTACACAATTTTAAAGATTTTAATCACTGATTATGTATTGTAAAAACACTATGTGGTAGAAAAACATCAAACATAATATTGTTTAATATCTACTCAAAAATGGTGCGCAATCAAAACTCCTTATCTGCTAATAACATTATGAAATACCATAAAAAATAGTAACTCACCTTTTTTAGGACCACCAATTGATTTTATTACTTCTATATATTCGTGCTTCCATTATCAATCCGCGTCATTTTACAACTGTTTTGATACGGTTTTAATCAAAACAGTTGTAAAATGATTGTATAAACACGGTGTTAAACGACTATTGACTACTTGAGTTAAGTTCTTGCCTCGCGTTTGGCTTTTTATGAACAGTTTAATTCAGAGAAATAAATAAAGGCAACCTAGTAGTACAGTCGGCTAGGTGAAAAAGACCTTTGTGTTTTTGATATTTTATTTAGATCCAGGCAATATTATTTATATTTTCAATCTAAAGAGGGTTGAGTTCGGTCCGCCATCATGGATAAAAGTAAAAAAAGGTTGTTTAAAGTATTCCTCAATGATACTTTTGTCCACGATGGCGGATTGAGCTCACCCATGCCAAACATCAAAAACTTGAATCCTTAATGTTTGTTTGTAGTTTTCTAAAATTCCTGTACTTTAACATCAGAAAAACCAACAAAACAAAAAAAGAAATATCCCAAACCCTTTTGCTTGGCAAAACCCTCGACTGACTGGACTACATGATAAATGACCAATTACTTTATTTACTATCTGCGACATTCCTTCGAGCTTCGAGTACGAGTTGTACTAGTACTACGTATATACTTGAAAGAAGCCGGCTAACTATATTTATTGTTTCACTTGTTTGTTAAGTGGTAATTTGCTCAGGTGCATTGAAGCGCACTGGGCACACGCGCCATTTTATGAAGCACGTGCGTGTTTTTGTGCTCGTGCTGATAAATGTGCGATAAATATTGTTTACCTTTGTCTATGGATATATTAAACATGTGAAAATGGTGTACTATATTTAGCGGCAGCAGACGACACAAAAGATTACCATCATATTTTTATAGAATTGTATATAAATTGTATATTCATAGTCATTTTACGTGGAGTCCGGTTAAACCTATTGTATTCGGATATATTTTATAATGATGTTCCACAAATATATTTAACGATTTATTAAATATATATAAATTTATATATTAAATATAGTATTATTTTATATGCATATTTATTTTGGAAACTTTAATATGAAAGTATATAAATTTCTGATCAAAAATATATCCGGAATTTATTATTTAAGCCGCGCTTGAGATATATATCTAATTCATTTTTTTCGAGGTTAGACCAACTGTCGCAGTTGTATACATGTTAATTATTATCGCCATCTGTTAGATGGTTTATGTACAATACTTTGGTAAACAAGTCAGTGTTTGGTGCGTTTTGCAAATTTTCCAATGTCGAATTTAGTTGAGTAAAGATTTTGACTGAATTTAGGTGTTTCCAACGAAATTTCATGTGTTTATCTTTACAAAAAACGCATCAATGTTAAAAAAGCTTATAAGTTAACTCGACAGTATCGAAAACTCAGAGCTCAAGCATACGAGTGGAATAATGAGTTCAATGAAGTTGATAATGACCTTCGTTTGATTATGATCGTCCATCAACCTCTTCGATTGACAAAAACGACAGTTTTCTTTGCTTGCCGTGGTGTGGTGTATAATTCCTTTTGTCAGACCAAAAGGGGAACAAGGAGTACAATGACGGAGACCTCAAACGTTTGAGGGAGAATCTTTGTCACAAGCCTTGCAATTGTAAATAAATAATTCGTGTTTTCTAATCTCGTATGCGAAATTTTCTTTATCTCACATGGCACCGTGTTTTTATTGTTCCTACGACACAAAGTTATCATGTTTTGAAACAATTAACGAGAATTCGTTGAAGGCCATTCCAAAATCGGCCTATGAAAGTTTTGTTTTTAAGATTTGAAAAATCGTTAGAATATTGGTATTGCATTTCAATGTGGATTACTTTGAAGGATACAAAATAAGTTTTCGTTTCATTAAGAAATTACCAGAGTATTTTTGGTCAAATAAGATTACAACATTTATCGATCAAAAAATCACCATGACGGAAATTCGTTAAAAACACCTACTAAATCTTAATAAGTGGATTATATAATAAGTCAACATATGTATTTTGAGGATTGAGGATTAATGTTTGGTAGTCATAAAGCTTAACAGACGATAGCTGGCTGTATCTGTACCGGATTGTGTTATTCTTATTTTGTTATGAACATATTTCTCCAACTTCCAAACTCCTTATTGAAGTAGTTAATTTTTGATAAACTATTTTGAATTGCAGCGTAAAATTATAAGGTGAATTATTGTCCGCCTAACCTATTTAGAACTATTATATTAGCTAGAATTAGGGCGTAAGAAATAAACCAAGTAACGTAATTTTTAAATTTTTACGCCAGTAAATAAAAAGCAATAGAGGTTCATTTTATCGGATTTGACAATGGGTCTTATGGCCACACACCTGCTAATGTTCACGGTTTTTCAATAGTGACAAACGTTTGGCACTCTGACGTCACGAGAAATTTTACAAATGGAAGAAAACTTACAATCGCGCTTATGGCAAATATTTGCTGAATACACGGTTTGGCATTTTGTAATGAAAGTGTCATAAATCATTTGGCACCATTTTCCCACCACTTTTCAGTCACAAAATATTTTCATGCCAAATGAATCTGGAATGCCCGACGTTTGTCAATCTAGCTCGAAAAATGTCAAACCGATAAGTTTGCTGAGTACACGGTTTGTCGTTTGTAACATTTTCATTTGGAATTTTGCCAAACGTTTGGCTTTGTCATAAATTTGTTACCGGTTGTTCAACTGTTTGACCGATTTCTGACGTCAGAATGACGTTACGATGCCGAACGTTTGTCACTATATTGACAAACCGTGTACTCTTAGCATAAGTAACGTGTTTATAGAGCTGGACAATCATTGAAAACCGCTTTAAAACTACACCAGACGTTGTGCCACATTTGAATGTTCTCACAGACCAGGCATTTAGTCATCAGATCCTGTATAAATCTTCCTACGAACGTAGTAAATAAGTCAAAACCATTACAAATTGGAATTTTAAAATACTTATTAGAAATCATCGTATTTTGAAAAATTTGTTCATATAACTCTTTGGGAATACTAGGAAAAAAACTGGTCTTATCCGTTATTTTTAATCATTTTAAAATTTGGTGTTTTTTTATAAAAAAAATATAATAAATTTGTGATAATAACATTACGCACTTCATTATTTTCAACTTGTGATTTGAAACTTGGTGTTTACTTATTTGGAATTAAGTTTTTGAACTTGCTTTTATGTGATCAGTATATCCGGAACCGGAATCATATTTTTCAATATTACCCAACATTAGCTGTATTGTCATTACATTTTCGATGAACAAAATATTTAAAAACAACTTTTTTATAAGGGTTTTTTTAGAGGTATAATATTTTGAAATGGAATAAAACAAGGATGAATTTTTAAAATTGACATGACTTTATTCAAAAGAGAATCTTTTG
>JAAAKO020057679.1:0-10517 GCA_010015015.2 Bolitophila cinerea | reverse complement strand
ATTAGAGCTCCATTAAAGCTGAAAATTGGTCGACAAGCTGTAAAAATCAAAATCAAGCTTTAATTTGTTATTTGGGTTAGTTTTACTGTAGAAACACTGCCTGCTTTATTAGAGAAATACTGTCAGTTTTACTAGAGAAACACTGTCAGTTTTACTAGTGCAACACCATCATCTTAACTAGAAAAGCACTGTTAGTTTTACTGTAGAAACACTGCCTGCTTTTCTAGAGAAACACTGTCAGTTTTACTAGAGAAACACTGTTAGTTTTACTAGTGCAACACCATCAGTTTAACTAGAGAAACACTGTTCGTTTTACTGTAGAAAAACTGCCTGCTTTACTAGAGAAACAGTGTCAGTTTTACTACAGAAACACTGTTTTACTACAGAAAAACGGTCAGTTTTACTAGAGAATTACAGTAAGTTTTACTAGAGAAACACTGTCAGTTTTACTAGAGAAACACTGTCAGCTATACTAGAAAAATACTGTCAGTTTTACTAGAGAAACACTGTCAGTTATACTAGAGATACACTTTGAGTTTAATTAAAAATTATATTATTGAACATAAGTAATTTCAAACCTTAATAAAAGTCTACAGCTGAGGCTGATATATGTTTTGTGATAAAACAATAATTCTTGGAATTAATTTAGAGATATTTTGGGACATTTCATGTTATACAATTTGTATTTAACTGATAATCTATATACAACTTACCTTTAGATGTTGAATTAAACCTATTTTTTAACAAAAGGGAATGGTTTCTTAAATTTGTTCCTTTTTCTCATTTAATAACACAAATTCCATTTTAGAATTAAAGTAGTTTTTATCAAGACTTTCAACTCTTCTTGATTCATCTTGAATAGTTGTCATATCCTGATTCTCTGTTGGCTAATTCATCTTGAAATACTGAATAGTTATTTAAAATGGTTTCTGTTCAAGTTTCTCTAAAAATCATAATGAGTCAGGATGAATCAGGTTGAATCATGACTAATTATCAAATGACAAATAATCAATACAGTGATTTATAGCTAAATTGCCGTTTTTATTGGATTTAAAAAACAATATTGATTATTTACGAACATTGTATGACTCATCAATACATCATCAGTACATACTTATACGAATAATTAAAAAGTGTATATAATTGAATTAGTAGATTTATTATTTGATATAAATGTTTAAATATGATTTCAGAATTGAGGATTATAAGATAAATCTAATTAGTGCTTAATTTTAATTTAAATTCAGGTCATATTTTGTATATTATTTATTATTTACTCAAATCAATATTTCTTTAGATTAATGATTTAAAGTTTCAATAAATCTTACATAACAAATCGTTTGGTTTATAAATCAAATTATATTACCATCGATTATTTGTGAACAATTCAATGGAAACTATGATGAAACATATTGATTCATTACTAATTTACCAATATTATTTATGAATCATGTTTATTGTCTAAATTATAAGGGTGAATCATTATAATATCCTTAAGAATCACAATGAATTACATTGCATCAGACGTAATTAAAGCATTTATAATAAATTAAATTGATTCATAATAATGTTTATAGAAATAATGTTTACTCAATATTCAATTTTTTTTTGATAACTAATGTTGGATTGTAACATCATAACATTAAATTATCGTAAAATACTTCAAAATCACGATAAATCCTATTGATTCAAGCAAAAATACTGAGAAATCTATATTTTTCATTCCTAAATGCTGTAAAATGACTGATGATTTGGAATCTTCACTAAAAACCTAAAGAATCTCGGTGAATCATGAAACATTTCTGAGAAATCATATTTAATATTTACCAATTTTTTTTTGTTTAATTATTTTTTTTATAAAAAAATGAGTGGTAGATCAATAATATCTAAATCTAAATCTAGACTCAGGCTTTATTCACCTTTTTCACGTTGAAAAATGAAGCTGATTCCGGGCGATGCCGGCCAATGGCAGATATTATACAAAATTACAGCTACACATTACCAATCAAATTACCATATACCCGCTGCTGTCGACAATATATTATTACGTGTTCGGGATGATTTAATCATAGCTTAGCAACGTCGTAAACCCATTCGCCTCCGTGATTGTTCGTACCGCGCGCATGTAATCAGGCAACACTTATGCATTTAAACGCTTGCCAGGGCCTGCGGATCCAGCGCATATCTCCCATGTACGAATTAGGCTTTAAACACACTGGATGGTTCTTATTGCTTACATCGCTAAATATATATTATATAGTTATTGTATTTGCGTGCGCCGCTCCTCGACCCCGGTAAATCTATTATTTTTCAATAATGGGTGATAGGATCTCCTCCTCTCCTCTGTACATCGATTCAACTGCAAAAAAAAAGTATTCTCCATCATCATCCAGGTGTAATCAGCGTAGAATCATCTTCGGTAAGCACACGCGTTTCTGCTCGCCAGGCTTTCTTGAGAGCGCAATCGGGCGCAATCGCGCAAATGTCGCGTCCCTTGTCGATCTTAATCGGCAATTGAAAGCGAAACGATCGCACCGAACGACGGACGCGACACGAGACTCGCGCATTCTCATCTTAGCGCACAATAATGGTTAGTGTCCGCGACCTCGACCAGAGCGCCGCGCTCGGATTCTTATTATAGAATTATAAATCAATGTAATCGTTTTGTTGTGATCATTATAATCGATTCGAACGTGCAAGGATCGAGCATTTTATGTGTGTGTGTTTGTGTGTGTGAGTATTTTATATACACATTGCAGAAATGCATCAGCGGTTCTATGCACTTGCACATGTGTAGGTATTTAAACGCACTATGTGGCTTAGGCTAACGCGTATTAAATTAAACTGGTCGTGCAGATTGCGATCACTGATCATTCCGATGGATAGATGAAATTCGTGTGCAGCAGACACATGCATCGGAATTCTGTAGAATAGATTCAGTCAAAGATTTTTTGACCTAGAGATTACTTTACACTCCACAGACAAGATACACTATATATAGATATAGATATAGTTAGAATGTAGATTTTAGGAGTACCCCAACAATTACGCATGCATACATACAAAAAACGCCCTCGATCTACGTAAATGCGTAAATGGGTGATCGTTTAAGTGGCAATCTCACAAATTGGCATCAATTGGTATAACAACCGATCGAATATTTCTTAAGACTTCTCATTTCTGTAAACTCTTCGCTTAGCTGCGTTTGTCTGTGTTTTTGTTGATGTTGTTGTTGTTGTTGTTGTTGTTCTTTTTATACCGACACGAAAACGGTCGACTTTAAAATGATTCGCATGATCGATGCGTATTTAAGCGTAATGTATGTAATATAAGAATTGATTCACTGGGCAGCAGCCGCATTTATACGCTCTAAATCCCACGAGCATTTATTGATTCGCGAGTGATTCGCATAAAAATGGCGATGGACTCGGCCACACGCCTAATTATACACATTCATTTAAACAGTTGTAAATGAATATGCAATTGATAATTTATGCGTGTATTCATCGTGTTTGCATATATATATATTTGTAAATAACTCACGGTGGCGCTGATGGAATTGCGTACTCTCAGTGTGATCTTGATAGCTTACTTACACTTGCAATCAAAGAAACACAAAGCGGTGTGATCATGATGAACACCGGAAATTGTTATAAATTAATAACGTACAATTATTAAAATGGTTTCTGAATCTAGAAACGGGTTCAGCATTTAGTTTTATGTTATTCTTACCAGAGCCGCCATTTTTCAGCGGCCGGCCTCCGACTGCTTTAAAAGGCTTGCCGCCGGACGCCACCAGCCGTCGAGATTTTATCGGCTGAAATCGTCAGATTTTGGATTAAATTTTGATTTGCAAGGACCCACGCTAAACTTTTTTAATGGACATTGTTGTCAGACATAAAAAAAAATTATTTAAAGTCTATTTATTTCATTTTACCATTTACCTGTTTTATAACATCAAAAAAACATATTTTTTCGAAAACACTTTTTTTCACATATTTTTTAATATGGCATCACTGTAAACGCCACCAGCCAGGCTAAAATGGGTTGATTACAGCAAAATGTCACCTGATTCAAATTAATTTAAAAATATCTATTATCTATTGTTTATGCATTGAAAATATTTTAATAATATTTAGCTATTTTAAGACGCCGAATCCTTATGAAATCCTGTAGAATCACAATGAAGTTCATTGGTTTATAATAAAAATATATTAATAATAATAATAAAATAATTTAAAAAAATACATTAATTTAATAATTCAAAATCTGTTTAAATTGGTTTTCCTTCAAACAAAAAAGTTTATACAAACTTTGACCCCTTCCCCCTCAAAATGGACGACCGACGCGATCTGAAGCCTGATTCTTACTCAGGGGCTCATTTC
This sequence comes from Bolitophila cinerea, assembly GCA_010015015.2. Classification (NCBI taxonomy): domain Eukaryota; kingdom Metazoa; phylum Arthropoda; class Insecta; order Diptera; family Mycetophilidae; genus Bolitophila; species Bolitophila cinerea. The sequence goes on along the minus strand of JAAAKO020057679.1, from coordinate 6,132 downwards.
CTTTAATATGTAGAGTTTTTGTATCACTGCTCCTAATCTGTACATTTGGCCTTTAATTGTGGTGGCACAACTAGAAATACAGGAGCTACAAAAGTTTGTAGACGACGAAATGCCCTAAACAAAAGTTGTATTGGCCATCTTTCTTGATGATGATGGGAAAAATAAACAGATCCATCACGCTGGACACTCATCGAGGAAGAAATTAATTGAAGATCTACAGTGACCCGTGAGGATACGGCAAACCAAACTAAGCTCATGGAGCTATAGGAGGGCCTTTGATTTGGTTATACTATATCGCACTACGTCCCCTCAGAAACATTTTCGATATTTGATTTTTGGATATCTTTGATAAGATCTTCCAAAATCCGCTGAGGTACTCGTATAATAATTTGTGCCACCGACCTAGCTAGGACCTCAATGAAGATATAGGGAGGTGGCAGTACTTCCAATGAAGATGTGGGACTGGTTCTCATGGCAGCTTGTCCAATTGTCTTATGGTCGATAACCTTCTCGACCTCTAGTTCTGATTAGGTCTTGATGTAACTAGTGGACTACTTTATGAGACAGCACTTAAAACTTACCAAAGTCAAATAAAGATCTATTTTTTTTTGAATTGAAGAAATGGTTTCAGACTTCTTGGAGCTCACCAAAAGACCTAAACTATTCTTTACGTTTTGACAGTAAGCGAAATGTACAGTCACGAATAATTTGACTGTCTCTTGATGACTGTACAGTGATTACGACAATAAAAATATATTTTAGACAAATTGCTTTTAAACCAATTGTTTTTAGACAAATTATTTTAGACTAATAATCCGCGATTCCTCTTCTGCGTTGGAAGTTTTTTTTTGGCCTGCTCTTCACCACTTTATCGAGGCAGAAGTTAGTTGGGCGTGCACGAAGGCTTTATATCAGAGGATGGTGCGGATGTCCTCATTAAAAATTCACGCCTCCATCTGGAGCTAGACCATCATTCTTATAGGCCAAATTTAGTGATTCCGGTATCATTTTAAGTTTTCGCTTTAATAGTAGGTTGACAGTCAAATCTCCGTGAGAGGATTGGAACCGAGAAATTCACTCCCACCATTAGATATGGGAGAGTGGGTTTGGCAGACGATTCTCTCAAAGAGGGGATTTTCTGAAACTGGAATCAAATATTAAAACCTTCACTTCGATGATTATAATGTCAAAACTAAAAATTTAAAATTAAAATTGAACTCGATTTGTGCGACCACTTCACCGAAAACTGTCGGAAAAAAGGAACATGTAAAATTAAAGAAACAAATAGGAAACTTTTCCAAAATCTTGACAACTATACCTTCTCCACTGAAAAACAGTTGACATGCAGGTTGCCGATGTAACAAACACTATATAATAAAAGCACCTAAACAGTGCACAAACTTAAAAAAAAAACATATAGCGCCCGTTCCATGGTGGTGGAAAAGAGATTAGCAAAGTTTACTCGGGAACCGAATGAAGCAAACCTACATATGTTCAAGCAAGAAGCAACATAGTTTTAAAGCAAGATCTGTTATATGTAATGCCAAGAAAACATCGTGGGAAGAATATTTCGCACCTACAAATTAATCCACTCCACCAACGCTAATTTGGAAACAAATTTATACAATAAGCGGTAAAAACAAATCAAGTTAGATCCCATACAATCTCATCAATGGAATTACCACAACTAGGCTTAAAGAAATAACGGAAACAAATGCAAAGCACTTCAAAAACGTATGCAGCTCTAACCACTATTCCCCAAAATTCCTACAAGCAAAAATAGAAGCAAAAAACCAACCATTACATCTTTCCAGCCCAAATGAAGAAGCAAAGTATCATCGCCAGGACCCGACGAGATTTATTATGAAATGCTCAAAAACCTTACAACTCCAAAAGTGCTCTACTAGCAACATATAATGCAATCTGGACAACTCATTGTTTTCCAAAGAAATGGGGAATGGGTACCTTCATAGCCATACTTAAACCAAAAAATATGCTAGAGAACCATCTATCTGCAGGCTCATAAAATTGGCCAACTGCCTCTGTAAACTTATAGAAAAAATATTAATAACCGGCTCTCGATGGTCCATATACCATCGAGACTTGAGGACTATTTTTCTAAAAAAACAACACGGATTTAAAAAGAACAAATCCACACTAAACAATTTGTTAGATCTAGCAAATTCTATCCAAAAAGAATTTTCAGTACTAGAGCACACAACAGCGGTCTTCTTTGACGTAATGTTTTAATTTACCATAAATAGCAAGTAGTTTTGTTCAAAAAGTTTTCCTAGCTCTTTGGAAAAGCATATATATATATATATATATATAGTACTTTTATCCGTTGGAGGGACATAGGGCACACACAAAGGTACGAAACTGATTCCTGTTGACAGCAAAGACTTTCATCGCCGGCTAACTAGTTCCAGTTTTTGACAACTCTTTAGAAACTGTTCTACTCTCTTTTGGCCAAACTCTACCACGACTGTCTTGCGGGTTCCATTGAAGAGCTTGAGCTGCAATGTTGTTCGAACCACGCCGCAAAGTATGACTGATCCACTTCCACTTTCTACGTCTAACTTGCGTTGAGACGGGATCTTGATGGGTACGTCTCCATAAAACTGCGTTGGAGACCACCTGCGGCCATCTAATGCCCAAGATCCGTCTCAAGCAGTAGTTGACAAAAGTTTGTAGTTTTCCGGTCAGGGTAGAGGTAACTTTTCACGTCTCGCATCTGTAGAAAAGAACCGATTTCACATTGGAATCGAACAATCGGAGCTTCGTACGTTTTGATAGCAGAATTTATCAACAATCTCAACGGGAGTACCGATGAGTTGGATGTGTTGTGTTGAGCCGCATTTCTTTGGTTTTCTTTGGCTGACTAGGCTTGCAGAAGTTTGAAGGTTCTGCAGCACTGAGTCAGCATCTTCGTAACGATGGGCTAGAAAGTAAGCATCGTCAGCGTATTCAAGGTCTTGTATAAGGTGTCGTACAAGCACCATTGAATTCCGCGACCACTAGTCGGGGAGACTGGGATGAAGTGTGGCAAGGGTAATTTGTGAAAGTGGCCATTTCAATAATACTTAATATTTTATAAAATCAAGTACTACATTTGGTGCGCATTTCATATTTGTGCAATTGAACATTATCTCAATTCAATTTCATTTTTTGGACGCTCACCCCGCCGTCGTCCGCCCGCTTATTCAACAATATTACCAGTGTAACAATGCCATTGAAAATTATTAAAATTCAGAAATATTATGACGATTGTTATAAATCGTATTTTGAAGGTGTATACTTTATTATATATTATATGAGATATTAACACTTTTAAAAAACGTAACAAAACGCGGCTGAAGACAGCGAGGTGAGCGTCCAAGAAATAAAATTCGTTTGTATGAAATTCGTTAAAAAATTAACGAAATTCGGCGGGGTGTAGGGTGTAGGACATTTGTATGAAATACAATCAAAAAATGTGTCAGTGTTGACGGGGTGAGCGACCGCATGGTAAAATACCAAAAAAATGTGTGAATGTCAATGGGGGAAAATTCCGCGGGATGAAATTAGCTATTTCAGAATTTTAAAAATCGAATGTCTCATGTTGTGATTTCGTTTATATGAATTGGAACGGGGTCTATGGCAAGCCGCCGATATTATTGAAATTTTTTTTTTTAGAGTTGTGCTAACCGAGAGCTCCTACTATTTTAGAACTAGAATCCAGTTGAATCCGAGCGTCATTTTTGTTTGGTTGAGGCATAAACAAGTTAGAACAGACGATAAAACTGATTTACCGTAACTCAAAATTAACAACGCATGCTAAACATCATTTCGTGTGCTTTTCAACAATACGTGTAATGCAAATTTTCATTATCCACAGTCTTCCCTCTAATTAGCCCTTCGTGGCAAACCGGAAGTGCAAACGCTATATTTACTCGCAAACGCGTGGCGCACAGTTCTAAAATACCATTATATATACTACATACTAGTTAGTATAATATAATTAAGCTGCAGCACTTGCTAAGCTCGCTTTAAAACAGCATAGTTTGCGCGTGTGTGTGTGAAACTATAACTATACTTAATATACATAGATTACCACATAATAGCCGAGCATAATTTTTATAATTATACCTGCGTCTAGTTTCTAGAATCATGATTATGATTTTATGTTATTGTTGGAGCAGTGAATATTTTACGTGCGACAAACTAAATATATATATACATATATAGTTAGTTAGAATGACTAAGCCTTTTTGCTGTGTCGCATATTCTAATTTTATACTATTATCTGTGCCTGCGCGTATGCAAATTTCGCTTTTGATAGGGGCCCTTATTAAAATTATGTATAGCCCTGTGCCGGGCGGCCGGCGAGGCGGATCTCAGCAGCAGAATCAGCCACATTTATAGAATATATTCTGTGCACATAGTTTTTAGAATATATATATGTAGTTTTATGTATGTATAGTCTATATGCTTATGCAAACACATAGAATATATCAGAAAATTATTATTCTGCATATGCGAGCACTCACCGTTGTTTATATATATGATATATACTGTATATATATGTTTATAAAGTATAACGTATTTTATATAAATGCACGGGGCTTCTATTCCAGCGATCGCGATCCGGCTCATGTCATTTATGCGCATCGCAGGCGCACGATCCGGCCGCACGGGACGGTCAATGGCACTGTATGATCTCATTTTCAATAATATGTAAATATTTGCGATTCTCACCGCTCAGTCGAGTACACACACACACATACACACTCAAACAGGCATATATACTTACACAATATATTCTCATATATATATTCTCAAGATTGTTACATTCAATGAGAATTGAAAACATAAATAGGAATGTTATTAATTTTAGGTTTGTAACCCATACTTTCGAGAAGCCGCGATTTATATCAAAAACATTGCTAGAACATAAACACACACACACACATACACACGCACACCAGCACAATGACGTGATTATAGTTTGTGTACTAAACTCTTACTTTACACAGGCTATATGGCTATGTTTAGTTTCCATCATTAGATGCTCCAACATAGGCCAATTAACGAAAGCTAGGTACCGCAATAAGTGTTACGTACCTCGTTGGCGTACACCGGTTCTTTTAGACGCATTATTTAATCTGTGTGTATAGGTACACCTGAGACTGAGACCTATGCCATCTTTCAACAGCTGGTAACATCTGAGATTTGTTTTAGGCATTATTAGACGAATAGACGTTGAAATGGAAATACAAAATATTTGATAATTTTTATAATGATTATTTGGAACTAAATTGAAATTATACCAATTTTACGTTTTATGAGAATAATTGAATAATAAATTGCATAGTATAGTATTCGACAATATGTCCGTTATTAATTTCTTTAAATTTGTACAATTAACATAAGTTATTAAGACGTATAAAATTAATAAATAATCTATTCCTATTCTATGTACGTTTAAAACAAAAAAATGTTCACAAGGGTATTTTAAACAAGTTCTTAAAGTGACCAACAAAAACGATTGGCAAATTCGGTAACTCAACATCGCGTTGGCAAAGCCCTTACATTAGTTAGCCAACAGGTTCTTGCGTTAATGCCAAATTTTGCAATATTTTTAATCTTTTCCATAGAAAAATAAGTTTTCATAAATTTTGATCTGCCGTGATAACCTCTCTTTCACCTAAACTTTTACAAATAAAAATAAATCATATGAGAATTAAAAGATCAAATAAAACAAATACCAATCAATGTTATCAATGTTAGTTTTAAGAGCACCGTGAACCTGCCCCCACCCAAATCGAAAAAAGTGTTTTTTTTGCGGCATTCGATTGACCATTTTTTGACCACAAATGACCATCAACAACTTTGATTGACCACCCTCGTTTTTTTTTGTAATTTGGGGGTGCAAACGTGAAATTAACCTTTTTACCATTTTTTGGGATAACTTTTGAACCGAGGGTGGTCAATCACAGTTTTTGGTGGTCATTTGTGGTCAAAAATGGTCAATCAAATTCCGCAAAAAAATATAACTTTTTCGATTTGGAGGGGTGATTAGTGAAAGTGAGCTGAAGGTTGAAGGTTTTGGTGTTAGTTGATACAAGAAAAATAAAAGATAATATATAAGTC
>JAAAKO020057668.1:0-10518 GCA_010015015.2 Bolitophila cinerea | reverse complement strand
TTTTTCGGGGATTTTTTTTTCAGGGAATTGTGTTTCGGGGAATTGACGGGTAGAATATGGCCGCAGGTGACTTTACTCACACTACACAGTTAGTTCAAATATTTACAACGTACTTTGACTTTCGTAAAAATTTTGATAGATTGCGTCATAGCTTTTTAGTAAAAAAGCTGCGTGATTTATGTTTCCAATCATTTTTACTTAATTGAACTGATCGCAGGCACTACTTCAAGGTGAGCGTTTTTGATTTTATTAATCTGGTGTACCTCAAGGCAGCCATTGGGGTCCGCTTTTCTTTATTTTGCTTATAAACATCGTCTGAGATATTTATAGGTACTCTTCATGTCTTATTTATGGTGATACACCATATTTATATACCATATTTATATTTACATATTTATTAGATTTTGTGGTCCTTCAGACGCCTTGAACTTGCAAGAGATTTAGACTTTCTCTTATTATGATGGTGCCAGAAGCCAGAAGAATTGCCTGTACATTAACATTAGTAAATGTAAATACATGAGTTTCTTTCGCAAAGAGAATCCGATTTTGTCTGCTTTCATTGAGCTTTTATTCATAGAGATTAGATTCAACGCCAGCTTCCTGAAGAAACGTTTCGACCGATCCCGCTTTGCCTGGACAAGACACAGCGATGAGCAGTGACCTAGGGCGGGTTCGTGATACCGACGCTTCGTCGCTGTGTTTGTCCGCAGGACGATGGATAAGCGGTGGTGGTGGCGAGACGGATTGAGACACCGGTCCAGACGGCTTTTACTTCACACTTAAACCGACTAAAACATAACCATAGTTACAGGGGTATTTTCTCAAGAAAGTCACACACATACCTCTTCGCCGGTATCAACTATCGCCGTGGATGTTGTTTTGGTGTCGTAGGGTTAAGATTTTACCTCATGCCGCTCTTCTCCTGAGCTCGCTTCTCTTTGCCCTTCCTCTCTCTGACGTTTGTCGCTGAGGCGGGCGTTTCCAGGAATGGTGAACAGATGGGCTGTTTCGTATGTATGTATTAAATTAAATAAAATTAAATTAAATTAAATTAAATTTAAACAAATAAAAATAAATTAAAAAAAATTAAATACAAAAGCTTAGTATACATTAAATTAAATTAAATTAAAATTAGTTAAACACAAAAAACTTATAGTGTGTAGAAGACAGTTTCTATATACTGAAACTGTCTGATCGATATGGTACTTTATTCTATTATCACTATCATAACTTAAAATAATTTAATCTTTGGAACAAAAACTCAACAGTAGTACTACATACCTGTAAATGCGTCATGGACATTAGACACATAGAGTTGTGTCAGGTTTGTGGTTTTATATTCTGTATATATATAATACATATATATGCACTTTATTGTGTACAATACCGTAATCACTGTGCGTTTTTGCTGCGTGTGTGTGTGTGCGGTGTTAATCTGTGTTTGAGTTTATTTTCTCATATATAAACAAACACATATAGTATACAACCAACCCATTAACCCTGCGATGAATAGTGTCCGTTCAAACGCATGCAAAATAAAACCGAGTTTAATTGAATACAGACGTCGAGCTGCCACCACCGAACCCCCATTCGATGTGTCACACACGTGTGTGCTAAATAAATTCGATTGTGATTGCGTGTAAATAAACACGAAATCGTACACAAACAATTTAGGGACAATTTTTTGTAGTCGTTTTTTTTTAAATAATAAATATTGTATAGTTTGTCCTCGTGTAATTGGTACTGCATGAAAATTGATTTTGAAAATTTGTAATTCATATCAATATAAATATTGTATGTAATTTTCTATCAGATTATCGAGCTGTGACTAAGACACACCCACACACGCAAAAACATTGAAAAGTTCCAAACGACATAAGCACACAAGGTCATGAAAAGCACAATGAAAATTTTATAAAGTTTTAATTGCTCCACACTAGCGCACCGAGTTTCGTGTGTGTGTGTGTGTATTTGTCGACTATATATTAAAAGTTTACATTGTTTTCTTTGATGATGCCGCTTGTTCGACGACATAAAATTATTATCCACAACAATAGGGCATTTTCACATTCTGTATATAACATTTATACATTTTCTCTTCGCTGAAATAGCATTCTGCGTATTATGTTTTCCTGCACTTGTAGAACGCCTACCGAACGCCCACGTCGAAACTAGGAAATTAATAATAATTAACTAAGCAAGTTTATTGTGCCGCATACGATTTAGAGAACATGTATGATTTGTGTGCGTGAAACATAAAACTATAATTTAAAATAAAAACACACACAATCCAAAACTAGCATGTTAACAACAAATCAAATAGTTATTATGATTAAAATAAAGTTTAAATGCCATTTCTAATCAGAAGTGTCGTAAAAAAGCAATAAAATTATTCATTCAAAATTCGGCGAGTTCTTTAAATTTATTTCGGTTTTATTTTTACGAGCGACACGAAATTTGATTTGTTTGTTAGTTCGGGCTTCCACGAGCGCATGACCAAACCGGCAAACCACTCTCTATCAGTAAAACGCATGCGTCTCAGCGGTCAATGAAGCGCGGGAACCTAATTTTCTCAAAAAGGATATATTCAAATATACATATATTAATGTTCAAGGCGAACGAAAAGCGCATGCGTCCGTAAGACGCATTGTGATCGGTATATATCGGTATATTATGCTCAGAGTCTAAAGACTTGTTTGACCAGATGGATATATTATACGCTTATTACGCACACATTTACAAACTCGCTCGCAGTCGTAAAATCTTAATGACACCATACACTTTTGGTCGGCTTATTCACACTTTAGCATGCGCAAGAATTTTTTTTTAATTTTTGTTATGTGCGCATGCGTCAAAGGCTCAGAAACTGTCAGAATGTGTGCTCTGTCGAGCGTGCTTGCTGTTAATGTCATTTGTAGGCAATAAATTCTAAAATTTATGTTTGGTTTTTGATGTGTTTTTGTGTCATTAAAATTGGTGCAACCACGCAAACATACTCATACATGCAATTATACATATATATAATATGTATGTATTATTAAATATACTCGCTACAGAAATACACACTCACACAACACTCGCATGTGAGACAAGATTATTCTATAAATTGAGTCTACTCAATTTGGCACTATCTTCGCTTAGCTTTGATCACGAAATGATATGCAATTTACAAATTTATATTGCAAGTTATAGATTGCAACGACAATAAATTAACAAGAAAAACACGCTTCTACTAATTAACACATATACAAGAATACATATACAATATGCATATAAACATAAGTGCTATAGAAAATAACTTTTATAACATATCACTGAGGATATTATGTGTACGCATTGCTGTGGCATATAAAGTATAATGCGCGCTGTTTAATAAACTTGTCAAATTGCATTTGAATGCATTTGAGTGCATTTAAATGCATTTACATTATTTTTTCTTATGAAGTTGTTTATACACAGACCGGGGTGTTAGGACGCACGAAATGGAATTGATAATATTTAATAGTGTGTGGCGGCAGGCGCTGGTGATAAAACTAGGTATCTAATAAGTGTGTGTGCGTGAGTGCGTCGAGGATTATATAAATATAGCCACATTTTAATGGATCATAACAATATCAAGATAATTATTCAGATTTTTTATTGGATTTCGATTAGTTATTGCAAAAGTGGTCATTCATTTGGAGTTTCCTATGTTGGGTAATAACTATATTGTGAAATTATATTATTCAAGAAAATCTAAAAGTAAAACGATAATATAACTTTTATCTTTATTGTAATCAGTTTGCATTATAATCTTTTTTTGTTGCTTGCTTTTATTTGCATTTAAAACTATACATTGTACATATACAAAATTAAATATAAAACATTAAAACTTAAAACAGTTTCCGAGAATATACATTTTTTAACTGTAGGAATACAGTTACAGTTACAGTTTACTGCGCAATCACCCGAATTTCCAACTGTATATATATATATATATAAATATTTCCTTCAGGATTTTTGTTATATGGCTAGTGGGATTGGATAAAACTTTGTATTCAGGCGGCAACTAACTAGGGATTGATTCCCGACCAATAATTTTTTCCCGAATTTCGGGAAATTAATTTCAGTTTATTTTTCAGTTTCAGGTCACTATGTGTTAGAAGCGAGCTCGTATGAATAACCCTTTTATTAAAACTCTAGGCGTTTAAACAATATTTTATTAAAAGAGAAATTATAATAAATCTATATTTATCTGTGTATATTTATATTTATTTTTTGCATACATTTAATATTTAATAATCAACTTCATAATAAATGTGATATGAATTGTCTAAAATGTGTTTAGTTTAATTATTTCGAGAATGAATTAAATTGTTAAAGATTTCTTAAAAAAACATCTCCACAACTACCTATAGATATGCCTAAAATATGGTGAAATTATTTTAATTTTGTCGCCACGTATTTTTAAAAACGCCACAATAAATATTGTTGAAGGTTTCGATCATATAGTACTACTCCACAACCCTAAATCATTTTTCCAAGGGTTGTTTTTGGACAGAAATATTTTAAAATTTAAAGGTCATACAGTAATATTCCACATCCCTAAATCCGCCGTTTTAAAGGGTTGATTTTAACAACAATAATATTAAATTTTATTGATTTTCGGGTAAAGGGTTTTGGGAAAATGTTTTTCGGGAAAATATTTTTCAAAGAATTGTTTTTTTGGGAATTGTCCAACAATCTATATAAAACCTTTAAAAATGAACTTTGTAAACAATGTGATCCTTACGCAAAAAATAAACGAAATAAAACAATTCGTCAGTATTGAAGAGTAGTCTATATCTATTTTATGACATTTATTAGTTAGTTCCATTTCTAAAATCCGTATTCAAAAATAACATATCTATTTTTAGTTGTGGGATAAATTACACAAACACTTTTCATAATCCACATATTTTAGTTCCAAGGATTAAATCCGTGTTTTTTTTTCTATCGTTTTATAAACATTTATTAAAATGGTCAATAAAATACACGATTGATGTAACGCTTGTGTTACATTGCGTTCCCTCAATCGTGTTGTAATTGTCAGAAAAAATATATTTTATAATATTTTGGGATTGATTACTTTATTCAAACAATAGACCATTAATTATTTCTACAAAATGTTTAAAAACGAAAAAAAAAAAAAATTTTAACACAATTAATATAATTAACCATAAACTTATAAATAATTTGAATATGATGTTGTCTATTTCCTATAATTAAAATTGTATTTTCAAATTTAAATCTTTTACAAAAAAATATCATTAGGTATAAATTGAATAATATGACCATTTAATTAATTATTTGGATGTAAACATGGAAAATTTAAATTGTATTTTTAAATTTTGAAAATGATATTATTTATTTAATTATATTCCACCTAATCGAGAGCATTTATTAAAATACTTATTTAATGTAAACAATTAATTATTATGGACGCAATTCGTAATCACTGATTTTATTGTTTTAATGAGTTTCTTAGGAAATATTTTAAATACATATTTATTATTTAAAGTAAATTTTTGAAAATATTGAAACAGTATTAAAATTTTCTTATTGTTCATTAGTTTTGTGTAAAATAATACTCAAAATCTACTCTCAAATAAGCAATAAATATATATATAAGAATTAAAAATTAATCTTAATCATATATAAACGACAATAAATTACAGCACAATACGTCAATTTTTTACCAGAGCCAATAAACCTCAATACAAATATACTTATATGTATACATGCTAATCTCGGAAATAACTATTTGTACCGTGCTCAAGGTAATGTTGTTGCCTGAGTCGTCAGCGTTGCTGGCACACAGTGGGCTTTTTAGTAACGTTCAATTGATTTAAATAGTATAGATTGTTATCTGCGTCATATAAATAAGTTTGTGATTTATTTTTGAAATTGAATTCGTTCTTTTTGCATATTATTTTGTTGTTTTCTGAATTACCGTTTCATATCATTTTATAATTATGAAATGTTCAATATTATATGTATATTAACCCATATTTTTTACACATTAATATATATATATATATATATGGATGTATATCATATTTTTCAAATTAATTTATAAAACAAAAGGTAAATTTTTTCAACATTATTTTTTCATGATATTTCATGATTTTGTTTAAATTATCGATATTTAATTAAATAGCTATTAAAAAACTAATAGTAATTAAATAATATTTAAAAAAATATATAAGGTTGAAAATCATACGCCGAGTTTAAATAGACCGTTTAAAGACAAAATCTCTTTACCAGACCGCTTACTCTTAAATACATTAGAATTTATTTGGAATAATTTTTATTTACTTCTTTCCTTTTTGTATTGAAATTTAATTTGTACTGAGTGAGTTAATGTTAATGTTAGGAATTAATATAATTCTTTTGAAGAAATATAATAAAAAGTTCAAAAAATCTTGTTCATATGTTATTGATCATTCATAACTGACAATAGTGAACGATGCCAATTTTACAAATAATAAAGCCAATAATCTGCATCGTTGGTAAATTATATTTTCCTTCATATTAGACATTCTGATTGATTATTTCTTATGTTTAATCCGGTTTAATTAAACTACGCCAGACAATTAATAGACCAAATTATGATATTTAATAAATAGTTTCTATTTGAAATAAGGTATATAAATTCTAAAAATAACTCCTAATAAATAAGCTTCCAAAACCAATAATAATAATAATAATAATAATAATAATAAAAATTATATTTTTTTGTTTACTCTTTTTGTACATATTAAATTGCCCGTAAACGTAATTCAAAGAATCGTTTAATCTAAACGCTGCAATGCACACACTCACAAACACTGAGCCCGAGCGCTACATACGTATAACCAGAAACACTAACCTACACCAAAACCAAGATAACACACAATACCGCTGCAATCAATCCGCTCATATATATATTTACACAGTTTATAAATAAGTTTTGTGCTATATACATTTGATTTGTGAATGCCATTGTATGTGTATGTGATATGTTAATTAACTGTAATTTAAAGAGTCGATTAGTTACTGGAAATGCCATTATATCATAGTGTGATATTACTCGATCACTCTTGGTGCAATGCACTTGCACTCTTAAACATGCACTTTTGTTCATCGCTGCGTTTGTTACAAAATTCCGAATATATTATAATATAAAATAAAAGCTCAAATTGCACATTTGCAAATATAAATACGCGCATTAGAATGCAGTTTAAGTAGTGTGTATCTATTCAGGTGCAAGCACACCAGAGAGTTCACCGTCGGAGCCGCTGCGCGTTGCGCTGCAACAGGAATGCATAAATATGTGTCGTTTGTTATGCACCGCGATCTTGTCGCCGCTACTCGAGCGCATCTTTTCTACAAAACAAAAAACAGAAATTCCAGATCGCATGTTTGGAGAGAAACACTCGAGGGCAGCTCGCGCGATCGAAACACAAAACCGGGCCCGAGCAAACGCATTTAAAGACAACGTCCGCACGCGGCACATCGCTTTTGTATATTATTTATACAAACGGCAAACAAATAACCCATCATCACAATTTGCATAGTAATATGTTAATACATAGTCTATGTATTATTATCCCATTACAAACTGTATTATCGAAGATATTCTTTTTAATATTTGCACTCAAACGGTATTTACGCGCCTGTATATACGTATACATTCAATTGCATTTCTTGAACTTACTCGTATTAATTTTTCTCAGCATGGATGCAGAAATGGCGTTGCACAAACAATAAAAGTATGGATATACGCAATAAATAAGCTTCATAAAATGTCTTTATCAAACTGTCACACAAATACGCTGCTATATACGAGAAAATAATACTCTTTGAATACACATAATGATAAGACGGTATATAATGCGCGGTGCTTTCATAGTCGCTATATGCAAATTAATGTTTTTTGTATGGAACGTGTTAGATGTATATAAAAAATGTATGTAATACAGGGTGATGCAGTGATTAGTGCATTCACTGACGTGTTTCCTGGCCAAGTTTAAGGCGAAACATATACAAATGATTTTTGTTCAAAAAATGTTTCCTTGGAAAATAGCAACCATTTCAATAAACATTATGTTAATTGCTCGTCACTTTAAATTAGTCACTTTAAATTAAGCTTGTTTTCACTAAAACTAACTCTAAAAGCTTTTAGATTATAATTATATGCCTGAAATCCGGAGGTCTTATAATTTAAAATAACTCTAGTTTTATTTTATACAGATTGAGTTATCATTTTTCAGCAATGTTTTTTTTAGAAATATTCTTGGTAATTAAAAATTACTCCTGCAATTTTTTTCTGTCAAAAATAATATTTTTAAAAAATTGTTATTTTTTTGTATTAAGACTTTAATTTAGCGAAAATTTGTCTTTGTTTTTAGATTATTTGATTTTTTACTCGGAAGTTACGATGTTTTTAATTTCGCTTAAGAAACGACTAAGGAAATACTGTCAAAACATATTTCATGTTGGATTCATCCTGTGTAAATATATATTTTTGTATGTATATCTCCTTAATAACTCAAAGAAGCGATCGTTAGTACGATGGCGACAAGATAAGTAATATTGCATGTTGTAGCGTTGCAGCACCTTTATGGGTTATATATGTATATATGGCATGCTGGTCGATGCATTAATTGGTTTTGATGTTTAATGTGTTTACCGAAATTTTCTTGAGATGACTTTTTGGTTTATTATTATAGTTATTAGATCTATAAAGATTGAGATTTTTATAGCTACAAAATCTTCTAGCTTTTTAAGTATTAATTTTCGATTTTTAGTTTTATATTTAATTTTGGCAAGAGTTTTTTATGACGATTGTTTTAGTATATCGCCGTACGAGTAAAAATATACAAAAAAAGTGCTTAAAACAAGCTCGAAAAATATTCATTTTTATATTTCATACACCAAGCCATTGACAAAACTAAAAAAAACAAACAAAGTGTCATTTTTGGTTTTTATTTTTTTAATTAAAAGAAATAATTTTCACCCGAAAGTAAAACAATAACAATTTTTTAAAATAAAATATTTCCATTTTTTCATTAGTTATCAAATTTCAAGTGCAATGCGCCCGAGATGAACATTTTTTTTTAAATACTAAAAAAGTGTTTCATTTTACAACTTTTTGAAATCTACCCATCCTTTTGTACAGACAAAGTATATAATTAACATTGGCAATAAAAAAAGAACAAAGTATATAGAAAAAAACTGTCAGCCCTAAAAAAAATGTCCTATTACTATATCCTATATTTTGGTTTTAATTATAATGCATGCCTATACTCCTTTATTATTATTTAAATCCCCTTTAATTCTATTTAGTTGTACGTGGTTTTTATTATTTTTATTTTAACCTATTGGTGGATGATTTTCTCTTTTCTAGACGACCACAACTATTCGTTTCGGATCGACTGTATGAAGCAAGAGCTTGACATTTCTGCGGTTGAGCTAAAGCAAAATTTGAGTAAGTGCGCGCATGCACATCCGCCTCAAGGCCACCTCGTGCCCTTTATGTGTGTAGTGTGTACGCATTTATGTTTCCATATATTTGTGTTCTTTGGCCTGCAGATACACAATGTATAGAAAATGTCCTCTTAACTCTCTGCTGCCGTTGCGTTATCGCCGGGCAGCTTGTAAATAATCGATTAAGATATGTAGTTAGTGGGTGCGATTATGAGTAAATCGTATTTTATAAATCTGTTGTAACCATTAGTTGCTATTGTAACACCGAATTGCCTAAAAATATATGTAGAGAGATTTTCTGCTATTTGAAAACAATAAGATTATTTTATTATAATTATAATCGCACACTAACATTAGCTTTGTAGTATTTGTATTTTAACTTTAGTATCGTATATATGCAATGGAATTGGTAAGTTATGTATGTTAGTTTTTTTAGCTCGCTTCCTTAACTATTCGCTATCTATTTAAATCTATTAATAATAGTTTTAAAAAACAAATATTTTTTATTTTAAATCTGCTGGGACTGATAAAATTTTTAACATTTTAATTTGACAACTATGAGTTTGAATATTCTTAAAAATACATTGAATAAAGCCAAACTTCCACTACTAAGTTGTTCAGTAAATTGGTTAGAATCAATTTCTTACGGAGAAATTATTAGAATCTATTTTTTTAATAAAAATATACTAGTTCAAATTTTATTTACAATTTTAAAATATAATTTATTGAAATGGTATTTACATTTTTACGTTATAAAATAAGTAAAAAATTAAGGATAGAAAAGGATAAAATCTAGGTTTTTTTACTGCCAGAATTTTATTTCTCGTAAAAATTGTCAGAATCTGATTTTACGTACAAATTGTAAGAATTTTTCACACACAAAATTAAGAGATTCTAGTTTCCAAGTACAAAATTCCAGATTTGTTTTTATGTAAACAATTTCAGAATTAGTTAGTTATTAGTTACGTTAAAGATACAGAATTAATATTTAACTGAAAGAGGTGCATAAGCATTTTTTTACGTAAAAAA
>JAAAKO020057657.1:0-10519 GCA_010015015.2 Bolitophila cinerea | reverse complement strand
ATATTTATATTTTTATATATATACATATATATATATATATATATATAGAGAGAGAGAAAAACTATTTTTTTTTTGGATACTGCTTTTATTAGGTATAAGTACTCGTAGTTCAAAACTTAAGGGTTAATTTTAGATAGATGACCAGAAATCTTTTTTCTCTTGTTTTTTTTATTTTTATATTTTATTATTATGTCTCGAACTGTTATCATTAAAAAAGTCATTACCGTAGGTCTCAAAATGAAATTATAGGTTTTCTTGAATCTTTTGAAAGAGCCGCATGACGTGCCATTTTAAAAACTATTTTCATTGTATCACTTCAAAATGTACAAACAAATAGTATTTTTATTTATTTACAATAAAACGACAACTTTGCGCAGAGATTAATGCTAATACATACTTTCTGCTCCCCATTTTAATAAATACTATTTAATACAATACAATTTATATGACACTGAATTGTTTTTAATATTGTTCCTAATATTTTTAAATGATTATTTATACAGTGTATTATTATATAAAAGTTTAGTTATTTTATTAGTAGGCAAATATTTTCGGCGATGGGCCGAAATAAATATGCACGGGTAATTTTTAATTATACTTTTTTTAACATTGAATGAAAATCACCAGAAATTGTTTTCTGCTGGTACAAAAAAAAATATCTTGACCCCAAATACTACAGAGGTTCAAGGATAGGGTTTTTCAGAGAACAATTAACATTTTCATTAGATAATATTGATTTTTTAATATACGTCTCTTAGATAAAGAGACGAATACAAGCAGGCCTCAATTTAGACCCATTGTGCTCATCCGTTCCACTTTATACTAACTAAATACCTATATTGTGGCTGCTAACAATACTTTAATATCCTGTGATTTGCTATTATTCTCCAGGAATTACGAAACTTTATCACATTTAAATTATCCACTACACAGCGTTGGCTTGGATTACTCCTGGTCGCTTTGCAGTGATGTAGCAACTAGGTGTGGTAACTTGTTGGCCCATCATCGGTAAAAAAACTGGCTTTTCTCTTATTGAGAATGGCCGACAACTTTGTAACCTTAAAGTATATAAAAGCCACAGATTTGAAAAAAAGACTGGTCTTGTTAGGAGCTTGTCTCTTTTTCGCCTCACGCTTTTGTAGATTCAAATAGGATATATCTTATTGGTACTTTTCTACTCAGATGGAGTATCTCTAGAGTTGGATTTTGAACTGGCTTAATATCATATCTATATTTTATGTTTCATCCCGTCTATCCTTACCAAACTGGCACTTTTATTTATTTTACTACCACCTTTATGAGTAACTGGTGTTTGGTAGAGAACCACTTTTTGGTAGAGAACTACTTGTTACAACTGTTAAATTTCGATTTAACTTGCAGAGAAGTAACTAAAAATGGTTTCTCTGATGTTCCAACCCTAGGTTTTACCATTATAATGCAAGAGTTCTTGCATTCGCACCACATCCGATGTGGTTTCTGTTAAGCTCTGGCTCAGATTACTCGTAACCGTTCAAGTAATGAAGATCGGTTATCATTATTTTTAATGATCTTTATTATTTAAAAAATGACTGGCGTGTAGCAACTTTTTCTATAACTCTACACTACAAATAATAAACCTTTTTGCTTCTTTAATACTGGCCATGGACAACGTTGAATCCTCAAAATCTTCGAATTAGATTGATAGAAAACCTCAAAATATTGTTTTAAACAGACCTATAGAGCTAGTGTTTCTAAATCGGTTGTCACCGTAAAACGCCGTGAGCTTAAATACGTTTGAGGTAACCTCTCTACAGGTCACTGCCGACTTAGTTGATACCAAATACTCCTAGATGTAAGTTTTTTAATGCTACCTGATTATCCACTGGCACTCGAATATTTTTTTTATAATATTACATCCACTGATATGACTAGCTAAAAGATCTGGTATTGATTCCAATTGGAGAAACCCATACCGTTATCATCAGTATCATACCCAGTAGAATACTTTATTTTTTAACCATTTTTTTCCAAATTAAAGTTATATAAAAAATAATAATAATAATAATGATAAATATCGTCATTATTTATTTTAGTTTTTATTACCCAAACGAATTAAAATTTGTATCTTTTTAAGCGATAATAACTTAATAAAAATATTATCTGTATTAACAGTAATAATTAATGAATTTTCGTAATTTTAATTTATTTTTTCAGGTGAAAACGTTTGTTATTAATTTTTGTTTGTATTTATAACAAATACGTATTTATTTGCGTATTTTTTACTGCAAAATTGCCTATTTTTAATTAATCATTTAACGATCCTTAGGATATTTATGTCATCTATTCACGAAGACCATGAACGTAACACCGCTTGTTGGCGACGCTGGGTTCATTTGATATATGGAACTGCACCTTCGAGATAATATTCTTTTACAGGATCTTAGTCATGGATCATGGTCAGCGGAAAGATACCCTTGTAATTATTGCAACTGCCCCAGTCACCTTTAAAGGCAGTTTACGTTGATTACAAATTTCTAAGAATCTGGATTCGACTTATCCTTACATGCTTGAACCAGCATAAGGAGCAGGATCTCCGTTGAAAGAGACGGGTCCACTATTATCGGGATATTATCTGCTCCGGCTGTGTTTTCAGATGCCAGGCCAGGCAGGTGGATTAAAACACCAATAATATAAATTTCTAATAAGGGTAACATCCTCTACACTACTTGCATGTTTTTTACGTTTGTTAAGTGAAGGTCTGCCATGCTTATCATTGTAATGGAAGTTACAATTTATCATGTAAAAAAACCCTACATAGTCAAGATTACCCATCCATTTTTCATATTACTTCATTAAAGAATGCCTGAATTTGTCATGATAACCCATCCATTTTCCATATTACGTTCTTGGGTTTACCACTTTTATATCCACCATTCTTTGTCCACAAGTTGTCAGAGAAGAGAAGGAGACATCATCTTAAATGGTTCATCCGTTGAAAAGTAGTGTCGGGTAACCTACAAATGACATTATTTTTTCCAAAGTGACACTCAGATTTATGATGAACCCTGGCAAAATGATATAAACATTAACAAAGTACATGGAAGTCCAACATATGCTTGACAAAACGTTTCATCCATCCCATCTGAAAGATCGTTTACTTAACCTTTCTTCGACCATACTGTCTACAGGCTTGTGTAGTCATCGTCATTCCTTGTAAAACGTAACACCAATTTCGGATGAAATTTTTGTCAGATAAAAATGGTTCAAATTCATTATTAAATGTATTGTTTTGTTGACACAATTCCGTTTCAGACGCAATCTGCAAAACCAGCACAACCAACTTAACCAACTCAATGATCATTTCGTGTATATTTCAGAAACGATATTCTTGACACATAAAAGTAGATATATATCATATATATATAGGATATATACATTTGAAAACGAAAACTTGAATTGCAATAAAAGATACGTCGTGCGCGTATTTTCACGGTACCGCTGCGTTGCGCCACCTCTGCCCCGGAGAAAAGCAATTTCAGCGCTCATATGATTAATGATTCATACAGTTCCATGCTCACCGTTTATACGTTTAGAGCAAACACACTCGCTCACGCACGCACACACACACACACTCGGAAAAACATGCACATAGAAAGAAAACGTAATCATGTATTTCTAATGAAAAAACATGCTTGGTACCCGGAACAACACACACACACTCACAAACACTCACTTTCCACGCGAAAAACCTCTCAAACAACGGGCGCGCAAAGCTCATAGCATAACATACAAACGGAGTAGTGTAGCGTCGCCGGCGCCGCCGTCGCCGTCGCGTTGCTCCGTGCGAAACTACATCGCACAAACGATGGAATTGTGTAACGATAAAAGTTTTATGCTAATGGGAAACATAACACCTGGTGATGTTAAACGGTGCTCGCGTTATATTATTCAAAGAATAGTTTTGTAGAGCGCACGCGCAAGGCAAATGTATATTATCCATATATGTATAATCAGATATACTGTATAGTGTATAGTGTATAAGTTTCTTGCGTGCGCTGCACTTTTCGCGCGCGAAGCTTAAAGCTCTGCGAACTTACAAGCAAGAGTGTGCCTTGCAAATGCCATGCCACCTAGCGCCGCACATTGGCGTAAAAAGCATTTTATTTAAATATATAAAAAATGATTCAAAAATTTTAAATTTTAAATACAAAAAAAATTGAAAGCAACTTTTTGATACAATATTGTATGTTGATTTCAGAAAAATCCAAACATGAAATTCTTATGTTTGCTTTCAATTTGACTACCATTACAGAACCTAGAAAAACAATTAAATACAAAAAAATTTGAATTTGTTGCCTAATCTAATTTTGAATCGTTTTAAAAAAATATTTAGTTGTTATCAGTTTTTTTTAAAATAACACCAAATTTATAATGTTAAAATAAAAATATTATAAAAATAAAAACCTATTTTGATCTAACGACTTTTTGTGTTTGCAAAGCTTGCGATTAGTTGAAATGAACTGAACAGCAAAAACATGTATACAAATTTGCTGCCAGTTCATGCTTTTTAAAAAAATATGATTTGGTAGCTTTTTTTGTACAAAAATGGTAACAAAACTGTATTCCTGTAAAATTACTTAAATTAAGTAGAATATTATTATCGCGTTCCTAATAATTTCAATTGTGTAACTTATTGTAAAAAGCTTATAAATTTCGCATGCATAAAATTAATAATTGCGTACACCATGTCAAAAAATTCTATATAAAACATTTCAAAATATTCACTATTTCACTTATTGAGTGATGTGTTAAAAATGTGTTCCTTAAAATTAATAATGCTGACGTTATTTCATAAACACATTACTTATCTCAACCTTCGTGCGATTCGCAAGATAATTTTTAAGGGATTCTCGTCACAAAACCTAGCAACAAAATTTCTAGATTTTGTATATTTTCAGATATTGTGACGTGTTTCTCAAAGAATTGGTGCAAGAAAATAATATTCATTAGTTTTTGTAAGTTTATCATGTATTTTGATACAATTCTTGAATGTGATGTTTTTATTTTTTAAGAAATCTGTTTCTAAAGGAATGTACTGCTTATCAATAAACAAGTGAAAGAATAGCAAAAGTCTTGAATATCATTCAGGGATAAGAATAAATATTTTGCTTTAAAAACTAAAAAAACAGCATTTTTTCAAAACTCAAACATTTAGACAATTTTTTGAAAATACACATTTTATTTCAAAATTCTAGCGCGATACAAATTCTTAATTTAAATTAAAATTTAGGCAAATACAAATTTTATACGTCATATATTAGAATTTTTTCGATATTTGAATTTCTGTCTGGACCAATTGTAAACATAAAAGGTAAAACCGGTATAAAAGGCTTCAAAATTCTTAAAAAATAACGTAATATGCATTCAACTCGTTTATTTCATTGTTTTAATTCCTTCGCTGTTTTAAATCAAGGATCTTTTTTCTTAAAGAAGTTAACGGCAGTTAGTTAAAAGCCATAGATCATTTCTTAAGAGCGGTGAAACCGTCATTGTATAGCAATTTAATGGTGATGGCGATGCTGCAATTGTAGTAAATATCGTATTTTTTGTTCTGTTAACTGGTGACAGGCAAACTATACCTTTTAAAAATCTCCCAAAATCTCTTTTCTCTCTTCTTCTCTTTGTGTTTTTGTTAAAAAAAAGGGTGCTGCGCTTGCTTGTAATTTCATGTTTCGTTTTCAAGCCTAATATGCGTCATATAGCTGTCCACAAATCTGTTGTGTTGGTATTGATGCGTTCCGTATACTCTCTCCAGGATAACTGTTTGGCATCTCTTAATAGACGCCTTGCTATATCTCTTCTTCTCTTGTATAATCATGTTTTGTGTTGTTGGGTGTCTTGTAAAGTTTTGTAGTGCCAATTTCCGAGCTAGGATCGCATTTTTTATTTCATTGTTCCACCAAGGTACCGTTCTATTTGCCTGCACAGTTTTGGTTTGGAGCATACCACGCTCTTCTCTCCGGCGTGATCCTAGCAGTTATGTGGTCACTTATAGAATTGATGTCAAGATCTATGGTGTGTTTGTCAAATTTGATGGATGTCGCGTATTTTTCCCAGTTATCTCTCTTCAGTATCCACTTTTTATATCTTTTAAGATTATCTTCAAATCCAATAAAATTTATTATTATAGGGTAGTGATCACTAATTGTTAAGATAATCTGTGACTTTCCAGATTAAAATATGCGCAAGGTGTGTTGATGGGCTTCCATCAATAAAGATTACTAGATTGTTTAGGTTACAGCTGTCTATTATGGTTTTTCCTAGTTTATCGTCTGTTTGACTTCCCCATAATGAGTGGTGTGCGTTAAAGTCGCCACAGATTAGGAAAGGCACTGGAAATTGCCGATAAAGGGCATTTAATTTGTTGAGTGTTGGCTTATGGTTGTGTTTGATGTATATTGAGCATATTGTGAGATCCTTAGGATATTTGACGAGGCATGCTACTGCCTGCAGTCCGGTTTGTAAGACGATTTCTTGTAGGTATATAGAGTTGTGTATTAAAAGAAAACTTCCTCCGTTTGCATGATCTTCGATATCCAAAGCGATAGTTTCGAAAATTTCGTAGTCTTTGCATTGTAGTATATTGTTCTTTTTTCGTTTGTGTTTCTTGTAGCGCTATGATAAGTGGTTTGTGTTTCGAAATAATATGTTTTAACTCTTCAAAGTTATTGTAAAAACCGTTAAGATTCCATTGTAAGATGTGTTAGTTCATATTGATGTTATAGTTAGAGATTAGACGGATGGTGTTGTTTTAAAATATTTTTTTTTTGAATGGTTTGAGAGTGGTTGTTGTTGTAGTTGTTGCGGTGTTGTTGTTGTTTGTTTGCGTGTTGGAGAATGCAATGTTGAATTGGGTTCTTCTGTTGGGTGGCTTGTTTTTGGTGTTTGCTTGTTATGTTCAGTGATGGGTACGTATTGTTGATTTGTGGAAGTTTTTAATTGTGTTGGGTGTTATTTTTGTTTGTTGGCTGTTTCTGGCTGATAAATTATTAATTAGTGTTTGTTGTTCTGTGGTTATTCTTAGATTAGCGGTTTTCAGTATATAAATAGGGCATGGTTTCGATAAAAAGTCATTGGTGTGGGTTCGTTTTTGATTTTCATTAGGGGTTGGTTTTGTTTTTAAAGTGGCGGCGAGAGTTAAAGTAGAGTTTATTGTTGGATATATTACATTACATTTCTTTCGAGCTTCTACATAAATATCCCTATCATCGGTCATAATATTTGTGATGATTTTCTCCTGTTGAAACTTGGGCATATATTGCTGGTTGCCTGATGTGGGTATGGTTTGGTGGCCCATTGCTCGCATAATTTAACACAATTTATACACTTTATGCCTGTAGTGCACTCATTTTCATGTTTTGTTTCAGCACATTTAAAGCATAGTGGTACGCCTCTGCACCTTTTTCTAGTGTGCCCGTATGCAAAACAATCCTTACACCTCATAGGATAGAAGACGCGGACTGAGAGTGTCAAATACTCTAATTGCGTCGGGGACTTTATGCGAATCGAAAATTAAGATTAGGGTTGGTGTTGGGATCAGTTTCTTGGATGCATTGAATCGTTTCATTAGCTCTACTTTAGTGATCTTTTGGTTTTTGAATTCCTCTTGTAATTCTGCTTCCGAAAATTGTAAAAGTTCGTGAGAGTAGATCGTATCTTTGCTCGAGTTCAAAAAAACATGCTTAGTGACTTTTATATCGATGTTTGATTTAAATTGTTTGCTTTCATCAATGCTTCAGTAGCTTTATGGTTTTTTGTTTGAATTAATAGTATACCTTGTCGCGTCCTTGGGATTTTTGCAATCAGCTTGGTGTATGAATTTAAGCATTTTTTTGAAATAAAGAAAGGAGAAACTTTACTGAGATTATGTTCGGAGTCTGCGTGCGAAACTACAAACAAGATATTTTCCTTGGTTTGAGTTAGGTAGCATTAAATAGCTGATTTCCCTTTTTGATCGTTTTTTGTACATTTCCGGAAAAGATCTACTGTCGTTTAGCGAATCGTAATAATTGAATATTGGGGTGGCCGAGCCACCCCCGGTAAAGAAAACGTTATTTAGCGTTACGTAATATACGGACGGCGTATAATACATTTTTTACGTAATAATATTCCTAAAATCCACTCTAAAAATACATATTAATTTTGTAGATGCAAAATTACAGCTTTAGAGCAAATCGATGTTTCTCTTAAATTCACTCTAATCCGAACGGTTTTATCAGAGTAAACAAAATTTCAGCTTGGAGCCCTTTCTTGACTCCACCGCACTCCACCGAATGTTTTGGTTTATAATTAAATTTAATTCATTTATTTATCATATCGAATGTTATGCTCTGTGAATGTGTGCGGTTTCTGTATTCAAAGGATATTCTCAATTCAGCCTGACGAAATTACAAAATGTTTTTAATTAAATACTCTTAATTAGTATGTCAAATTGGAATTTGGTAAACATATAATTTATATATAAATATACTACTTTTGTATATATATATAAATATATATATATGCATATGTGTTTGTATATATAGTGTATAAACTGGAATGGTGTGCTCTAAAACACACACACATACACGCACAAACGTATACTTTATAAATATATACAATATATATATAGTTATTTACGGAACACAGAAAGCTCCGAGGAATGTAAACTTCACATTGAATTTATACCGACTTAAAATTTAAATGAATAAACACGTGTAAGACGTATACACGAGTAATACAATTTTGTTAAGCTTGTGCAAATACTATGCTGCTGCTGCTGCTGCTCCAGTAACCCCCAACCCCCAACCCCCAGGCGTATTGGAGCTTAGTCGTGCTTGTGTTTTCCAATGTGCTGCTACTAAATACAAATATATAAACCGACGAGAAAGTAAACGCATTGTTTAAAATTCTATAGCTGTATATTGTTGGAAGGAGTAAATAGTAATAGTTAACTTTTAATTTAAATTGAAATATCTTTACAAAATCAAAGAAATCAATAAAAAAACATCTTTATTAATATATCTGATGATATTCTTTATTCATTTCAACTATAAATATGCGCATTTTATAAAGTATTTATTAAAAAAACGTTTTCACCGAGTCCTATGGAATAAGTTTTATCGAGAATTCTTGATCACAAATACCCATTCAAATATATGAATACAATAAATGAGTCTCGTGCGCACTTTTATATATATACTATAATATATACTAATAACGTAGTTATGTCATCTCGATAAATTTATAAATCCACTATACGTTTATAAGGACTCCAACACTCCAAATAGAACGGCATAGAACTTCCGCACGGTTTTTCTATCGCACTCTTGAGTCACTCTTTTCAAAACTGTTCTTAATATAAAATTGAAATAAACCAAATGTATGGCTCTCCTCTCTCTCTCCTCTTCGTGTGTGCACCCGGAAACTGCTGCTCGACGAAAGCCATCGTTTATATTATTTCCACAGCGAAAAAATGTAAACAAACTGGTTTAATATACGGTTTTGTTATAGATTTTCTATTTATATATATATATATATATAAGTTTTTCCTGCAGACGTGCGCACAGCTTCCACAGAAGTGCCACTCAAAAGCAGAGGAGTCGTCTCTCATTGTCGATGAAGAGGTTTTCCCGGTAAATAACATATTTCTAAAGATTTATTCGTATAAATACTCTGCGGCGACGCCAACGACGACGACGACGTCGACTCCTGATTCCTGATGCTGCTAACCTTGCCTATATTATGGATTTATGCTAGTGTTGTATATTTTTTATGGAATTGAATGCTATAAGACTTGAGCAATAACAACAAATAAAATGCCGTGAATGCAAATGAAAATCCGTAAAACACATTTTCTAAATGAATTGAAAGGCATACGATGAATAGAGTTGCGTGGCCGCATTAATCTTATACAGTCGTACACCTTAAGGGATATAGGGTTGAGATATCAGTAGTATGGAGGTATACACTTGAATATTATAAATAATACATTTTTTTTATTCACTCATGATTTTTCATTTATACTTAATTATACTTAATCTGCATAAAATCTTAGAAAACTGATTTTAATGGGTTATTTTTCAATTAAATGGGTGTAATTTTTTTGCTAATAAATATATACATTTTTTTTTGATCTTGTCTGGATCTATTTGTGGTTGGGAACTTATCAAACGTGATTACATGTAGTCAAGTAGGAGTGCCTGGCATTTCCCATTTATAACATTGATGATAAGTTAGCTTTTATTGAAAACAATATTACTGCCCTGTTTAATAAATTTGTATCATTTAAGAAACTTAAACAAGTTACCAACAGATGTCCATGGCTCTGTGCTGAATTGGAGCATGCTGATACGGATCGTGATATGGCACCCAGAATTTGGAGATGGTCAAGGTTGAGCACTGACTGGGCACTATTTGTAGAACTCAAAGAATTAGCAAAACGCTGTGAAGATATGGCGAAAGCCAAATATTTTGGCAAGAAACTTAGTCCGCTCCAGAC